>JACYXH010000319.1:735000-742500 GCA_026745465.1 Lota lota | reverse complement strand
TGTTTTTGTGTGTGTATGTGTGTGTGTGTGTGTGCGTGAATGCCTGTGCCAATGTATCTGCCACCAAAGATAAGACATGAGCCAGGGAACAGAACATATCTCTGTGCTATGTCGAGATCAAATGGAATGTGATGTTTTGTCTTGCCAAAGCAGTGCTTCCAACTCTCGTCCTTCAGGTCAAGCTCGAGTTTCAGATGCTGGGCGAAAGATAAAAATCTCTGTGAAACCAACCCTGTTCCAACACCTACACCTTTCCACCTTTCCGCTGACATTTCTTGACACATATCAAATGACCCCTTGCATGCACTCACACGTGCAAACAGGGGCCCTCGCGTGCGCTTACCAGCCCACGCCATGCACTGTGCTCACGTAACTCACGTAAGAACAAGGTCCGCTCTCCTTCATGTCCTCCGTTCTTTCTGTCAGGTGTCTCATCAAACCCTCGTCTTTCTCCCGCTCTCTGTGCCAATCTTTCTGCTGTTCCACCACACGTAATAAGGCCAACTTGAACCGAAAGACGCCCGCCACTGCAGCGCAAAGTACCAGCAATCCTCCAACAGACTGTGGATGATCGCTCACAAGAAATCCAGTCCAGTCACCAGTGCTGTGACCATGAAGTCATTTGATCAATTAAACCAGTCACACTGTGTTTAATTGCTGGGCGCGCGCGCGCGTGTGTGTGTGTGCGTGTGTGTGTGTGTGTGTGCGTGTGTGTGTTGGAGTGTGTGTGCGTGTCCTGAAAAAGAAAAAACACCTCTAATGGGACGATTGAATACAGGAGTCCACACTTTATGACAGCATTGTTTGGCCATGACATGGACCTTACAAACCCAGAGACCAGGTGAGTGAAGACGTGCGGTCAGGACCAGTGACCCCACACCAACCCTGACCGCCGCAGGGGGAGTCACACCAGAAGATGCTTAAATGCTCGGACTTACTTTCTGCGTATGGTGCCGCTAGCGTTGGTGTCAGTGCTGTCGGTGCGCTCCAGTCCCGATCGCTCGGTGGTGGAGGAGCTACAGGACAGCCCTCGGCTCAGACGGGTGTGCGCCCTGCGCTCCCTTCCGGGACCGGGAGCTGTGGGGGGTGCCGCCGCCGCCGCCGCTGCAGGCGGTGGAAGGGGCGGAGGCGCTGGGACTACCGGCGTGCTAGCGACGCTACCACCGCCGCCCTTAGCGCCTTGGTGCAGGGGCAGGGACAGGGGCTTGTCGGCCGGTTTGTGGTTCTGCTCGGGGGCGGCGGGGGCAGCGGGGGTCCGGGGCGGCGCGGTGGGCTTGCGCTCCAGCCGCAGATCCTGGTTCTCCTGGGTCACCCGGTCCAGCTGGCTCTCCAGGTCCTCGATGCGGCGTCGCTGGGTCTCCAGGAGCTTGGCCTGGTTCTCGATGATGTTGTTGAGCTCCAAGAGGTACTCCACGGCCCGGTTAGGGCTCTCGGGACTGGCCTCCATTGCGTTGAGGGGATTGCCTGCGGGGCAAGGAGGTTTTGACCCGTGAGGGCCCAATCCACCCCCCCCACCAGCCCCAGTGAGTAGGGGGGGGAGGGACGGATCGATGGGGGCGCGGGAGGAAACTATTGGCTTCTGAGGTTCAAAGACAGGAAGTCACACAAATAAAGATGAGGGGAGATTCTGAGCGATTACATGTCCCTTAATGTCACTGCAATATATATATATATTATTGCCGTTCAGTATCTGGAATGTTGCAATGCCAAGAGCATCGTTGAAATCTCAACGAGGAGCTTAAGAAATTACTGGCAGTCACGTTTGCAAGTCGAGTTTTACGAGACATTGTGAGCATCATACAAGACCGTGACAAATCAGAATAGTGGACGTCAAGAGTTTGAGACATCTTGTTTCACTGTGATTCATCAAAGAAAGAAGAGAAAATGTAACAATAGCTGATTTGTCACTGGGGAGATAAAGAGCAAAAAATAGGTATACTCGGCAGATGAAGACTGAAGCAACTGGTGACAAATCAATTACTTCCACACGTATAGTTCTCAACACTGACTTTAAAAAAATGCTTTTTTTATGTATCGCTCTGCGTTTCAACTTGACTACGTTGTCTTAAATTTTTACTTTCGACACAGTCAAAGTATTGATTTGTATTTTTGCTAAACGAACCCAAAACGATTTTGTCATCCAGCACGGAGGATGAGGGAAAGGAGAGACAGGTGTTTATCGTTATTATTTAGGCATTGTCAAACATTACATAACACAGAAGATGCTATAGCTTATCCACCCACGTTGACTGTCCCAGCAGTCGACCATCGCCACTTTCACCCCATGGCTTGATGTGCTTTTATAAAACAAAAAGTAAGGTTGACGAAGGACTACATAACATCATGGTGGAGGTCTGACTCCTTCCCTCCAAACCACATCGAGTTCTCTTCGGCTCAGTTCATCTCCATCTTCGAGTGGTCGACAGTGGAGACGGAACAGTTGAGTAATACCTGAAAGTCACGCATCCACAACGAAATCTTGAGACACAACTTTCGTCGATACAGGAAAGTCCGACCTCTCCTCACACTGAATCTTATGCACTCTTCCCACAGCGTCCAAAACACATTTAGTTTATAAACGTCGACACTTGGTTGTTAAACAGCTCAACTAACGTGAGAGAGATTGACAACGTGGCCCCTTTGCAGAAGTTTAGAACAATTGCAGAAATTGGTAATCCTTGCAATCAAATCGTTGTGTCCACCGCGATGGCGCAGAGAAATAGGATCCATGCCATGTGTTTGGAAAACTGCAATGAGCGAGGCGCGCGCTTTTCTCTGGAGCGCTCATGTCGAGAGCGCCGCTGTTGAGCGCATGTCGGCAACAGCGGCGCGGCATGGCGCAAACTGCTCAGCGTCGATTATTTGACGCCCATCACAATCTGTTCTATCAAAGGTTCGCTCCGTTTCGCATAGTCCAAGCAAAAGGTTTTCATTAGTATTTGAGCAAATTGTAGCTACAGGCTACTAATAGCCGTGTGTCGATTACCAATCGTCGCCAAAGCGTCACCGAACAGTCACCGAACAGCTTCCAACTCCATAAGAACTCAGAAAACTATTACATTACGGGATGTGCCAGGGTGGAAAGAGAGGCGCCTTTAGAGACCTTATTTTTAGTAACATTTCTTAAGTGCTCCTATCTGAACGCAAGCAATGCTATAAACTATTCCTTATCGTTTTTCTCTGTTCATCTCTTTCTCTACGTCCACTCCCGTTATCAGCCAGTTTCGTGTTTTTTATTTTATTTTAATTATTTGCTATTTCCAGCAACGACCAACTTTTGACCCCTCGCTTATTCCTTAGGCCCACTGTGTGCAATGCGCAAATCGCCAGCATTATATTTACACACATATGAAGCCTACACGCATTCATCCACCCACCTACGCACAAACACCAACACACAAGAGATGGAGCAACACAACTTGAGCTTGGTGCTTCTGATACAACTGTTTTCATTTTGCGTTTGTGTGAGTCGATGTTTTCGAAATTTAAACATGTGCTGCCATCTACTGTCTGTTGACCACATGCAGTGTCTGGGAACATTCAACACCTGGCAACAAATTTACATCAAAACAGTTTTAACAGTTTATTTGCCGTATATAAGACGTTTACAGATTATAGCCGTATATCTCTGTTATGAAATGGAAACATGAAAAAAGAACATATACCAAACAGTATAAAAGAAATATTGTGTAGTACATGCTACAGTTAAATAGCCATTGATTTGGGAAACAAGAATGGGCAGTACACAACAAACAAATAATTTCAAAACTCTTTGTTCACCATTGTCAAATCAAATCAACGGAATTCACTCATAGCTGGTCATTCATCTTCTTGACTTTCAGGTGTTGGTATGAGAAACAAATGCAATTAATAAGAATTAAGAATAGTATGTGTTATAGTATGCGTACTATATGGCTGATGGTGCCATTAGTCATCTTTCTGTACTGTGATCTGATATAATGGCTTATCCAGATAAAATATCATAAAACCTGAGTACTTCAAAAAAATACTTTAATATAAAAATAACGTCACAGTATTTACCTAAATAGATTAGACACCTGTTTAGCTTAACACGGCCCATCCTGTGGTACTTATATTGTCATCTGATATTATTGAAATATTGTGTTTTTCCAAAGGGTTTTAACAGTGTAGTTCCTTTTTCATGGATTTCGTGGAAAGAAACCTTAGCATGGGTAGGCTGTAACTGAAATGAAGCAAACAGCCCACACACCACCAGAGACCTCAGAGCGAGGGCTTTCACACAGTAAGAAAGATCTAGGAACAATAATGTGGTTCATGTTACCAAGGCAACTGTACGTGGCACTATGGGCACAGCACTTCCTAGAATCTAGATAGTGATCTTACTCTGAGCTAAAATGCACATTAATTAACAGTACTGGAACTATGCATGCTGAATGCATACTTTTGGCATCTGTTGCTGACGTGTGAAGTAGATAAATAGAACACATACCATACGAATTCACGCCCAAGCAGTACATTAGTGATAGAAAATGTTCATCTTAAAAACAAGTTCACAAGATATAGTATACTATTTTTTAATCTGTGATTGCACGATTTAAGTAATACAACCTATTTTAATTCAAACTTTCTCACACTGAATAATATCATAGAGTATCATATGGTCTCTGTTATATGTCGGCGTCTAATAGTATAATTTATTATGCTTTGCAAATCATAATGGTGCTTCAACATGTATAGCATGTACAATGTCATTTATTTTGTACAAAATTTACAGAATATAGTTTTCACACCTGTTTCCCAGATAAAAAACATTAGCAAGAAGAATACACACACACACACACACACACACACACACACACACACACACACACACACACACAATCATAAATAAAAAACAAATAGGACAAGATTATATGATTATATGTAGGTGTCCACATGTAAGGATAGCAACAACAAAAAATACAATCATACCACTATCACCCCATCTTTCTGACCCGTATCTGTATGATAGACAAGCGTGTCTGATAGTCTGAAACCGTTGTATTACATTACACTGTGACTTGCTACTAACGTGTGATAAAGGTTGAGAACGTCAGTGGAGTCTCTGTACAGTAGGGGGGAGTAGTGAAATAAAACCTGACCTGTTACAACAGCGAAAACACCACAGAGAGACAAACAGGAGCTAAACATTGGGAGAGGAAAAATGGGATAAAACAAGGATGTGGAGGCTTTGACATGCCCTCTAAATGCTATGCTAAATGTTACATTAACAAATGTACATACATTGTGGATGTGTCATAAGGACAGCAGCATTATTTCAGATAAATAAAAAGTGAGACTTGTTACAAAAAAATAATTTTGTATAGATTTTACTTTACTGGGTTGGCCCCAGAACTATTTACAAATTCAACAACATTGACACGTATTATTTACATATAATAATCAACCAGAGGTCAGCTGGAAAAAGGCACAAAGAATAGTTTTATATATATATATATATATATATATATATATATATATATATATATATATATATATATTACTGTAGATATCAAAAGTGACAAAGAGGAAAATATTTGACTTGTTGTGGGTAAACTGGAGAAATAAAGCAGAGGTCTACAGTATGAAACCATCTGGTCTCTCTCTCTCTCTCTCTCTCTCTCTTCATCTCTCTCTCTATATATCATCTCTATACCTCTCTAACTGGGCTGCTGCTGCCCAGCTGTCCTCCGTCACCTGAGCCAATCTCATCCGACTGGGAGTGAGCCAAGGGCCTGGGAGCAGCCCAAGCCTTGAGGCCAGGGAGAGGCCAGATATGCTGGCAGCCGAGTCCGAGTGGCTGGCTCCAGAGTCTGACTCTCCATCCTCACTGTCCACACCGTCCAAATCGTTCTGGTTGTCGTTCAGATTCTGCATGGAGGTGACAAAGGTGAAGGGCCTTCTCTGGGACAGGGGGTGCACCAGGCCAGGCAGAGACTCTTCCGGCCTCTCACTCTGCTGCACCACAGGCAACCCTTCACCGGCTCTCCTGCGCTTCCCGTCCTCCCAGTCAGCCTCCCGCTCTCTCGCTCTTTCCCTGTCCACCTCACCGTCTCCCTCCGACTCCTCGTCCCAGCTCACCTCCCTGTGGTTCTGTTCCCTGGTTGCTTTGGGCTGAGGAAGCTTTTGATTGGGCGGAGGAATGCGTGGCGCAGCCTTTTCTGTTGGTTCTTCTGGTTCTCCCTCCACACCACCACCCCACGCCTCCTCCGGTACTGCCACCTCCTCCTTAAGCTGCCTCTCCGCTAGCCTCTCGTGGGCCTGTCCGCTCCTCCCCCTGCTCTGGATTCTTGTGTCTTGGCTTGTGCTTCTCCTTCTCTCCCAACTCCTCCCCCTCACTCTCCCACCGTTCACCACATTATCACCACCATCACCAACATCATCATCATCATCATCATCATCATCATCATCATCATCATCATCATCATCATCATCATACCTCCTGAGTGTGTCTCTGGGTAAACTCTGAGTTCTTCGTCCACCCCTCCTCCTCCTCCTGCTACCTGATGCCTTGGACGCCTTTTTTCTGGGTTTGGCCTTCCCCCCCTCCTCCTGCTCCTCCTGTTCCTCCCCTTCGTCTCCTTGCTCCCTTCCTCCCCCAGGCTCGGAGTCAGGGCTCTCTGCCCCCAAGCCTCCCTCACCCTCTGACTTGTGCCGCCTTCTCCTGCTCCTCTCTCTCTCCCTCTCCCTCTCTCCTCCTTTCTTCTTCTTCTTCTTCTGCTTCGTCTTCTTCTCTCTTCTCTTTGAGGAGGACCTCGCTCTGCTCTGGTCCTTGGAGCTGCGCCCCCTCTGCCTGACGGTGGCTACTGCAGCCACACTCTGCTGCCGGAGTTGCGGAGCGAGGGGAGGGGGGGTGACTTTGCGCTCACGGCCTGTGGATGGAGGCGGGAGAGAGAGAGAGAGAGAGAGAGGGAGAGAGAGAGAGACAGAGAGAGAGAGAGAGAGAGAGAGAGAGAGAGAGAGAGAGAGGGAGAGAGAGAGAGAGAGAGGGAGAGGGAGAGGGAGAGGGAGAGGGAGAGGGAGAGGGAGAGAGAGAGAGAGAGAGAGAGAGAGAGAGAGAGAGAGAGAGAGAGAGAGGGAGAGAGAGAGAGAGAGAGAGAGAGAGGGAGAGGGAGAGAGAGAGAGAGAGAGGGAGAGGGAGAGGGAGAGGGAGAGGGAGAGGGAGCGAGAGAGAGAGAGATGGGCGTAAGGAAGGGAATATGTTTAGGGGGAAAGCTGTGTACGTGAGTGAAAGGCTGAGCAAGCATGACATAATGTGGTTAATGGACTCCAACTACATAGAGCGTATCTCTGTAAAAGCGTCATTAGTTCTGCTTGTGTAGAAACAGCTTCTCATTCCCTAATAAACTCCACAACTTTATTTAGCCTGACTTCTTTATTATAAGACAGTACTAACACCATTTGTGTTTCATGCTACTTGCTACTTCATTCCTAGTTTTTTTTTTACATAACAATTCTAATATTACAATTATTGTTATT
>JACYXH010000319.1:580000-730000 GCA_026745465.1 Lota lota | reverse complement strand
TGGTTTCGGATCCAGTCTGTGGTTTATGAGAAAATCTCAAATTAAATGTGGTTGTTTTAATCTCCTGCGCTAACTTTTCCTCTTCTTACCGGTTCTTCTGTGTTTCTCCATCTGTTTCTATTTCAAACGCCATCCTCTCTTTTTCTCTCTCCCAGTCCTAATCCCCCACTAGCCTCCCCGACCAAAATGCAGTGTCTTAGTGATCGCTGGCTTCTCCGACGTCCTGCCAAAGTCCCCGTTCGGCCCATCACGCAAGCAATGAACGTCAAGTGGAAAACATGGAGAAACTGAATATCTATTTTTCCAACGTCACAAGCAGGACATGGGATGTTGTTTTCCTACCAAGGGAAAATACATAAACAACAACAACAGCATCTAGCAACAGGCTCAGAACATTGTTTTTATGGACTATGTGGGATTGCATAAATGAGCTACAGGAGGGACAACATGTCTTATGGGGGGTGTTTATGCTCATTCACATAGAAGAAAGGTCTGATCATTCACAGCTGAGAGATCTCTTCTAGAGAAGAGATCTCTCAGCTCCCTAATCTGGGTGGCCCAGGCAGCAAAGGCTCTCCGGTCAGATCAAGGCAAACGGCGCGCTGCACAAACGACTCTTATCAGCCATAATGCGGTCGGGAAACAAAGCCAAACAAAGCCTCCACACACACATGAGCACACATGCAACACTATTGCTTTCACATGCACAAATGACTGCTGCGTAGGTACACATGTACAAACACACACACACACACACACACACACACACACACACACACACACACACAGTGTACAGGTGCAGGGGGATGCATCTGCACACACTCACACCACAACCCCCCCCCCCCCCTTCCCCCGAGCAAATTCCCTCGTACACACATGGACGGAGATACATCCAAATGGACTGATTTAAATCCTAGTGTCGTTTCCTCTGGCTCTCTGTGTTCTCCTGTCCAGACTAGTCCGACTGCGGTATACCAAACAGCCAGCCAGCCAGCCAGCCAGCTAACCAGCCAGTCAACCAGCCAGTCAGTCAGATGGCCAGATGGCCAGTTGTCCAGCCAGTCAGCCGTCCAGCCAGCCAGCAAATCAGTCATCCAACCAACAAGTCAGTCAGCCAGCCAGTCCGTTTTTTTGTAAGTCAAATAGCCAGTCAGTCAGTAAGCCAGCCAGCCAGTCAGTCAGCCAGTGACGCGGAGCGTTGATCAACTGATCATCGTTCAGGAGTGATAACAGCCCCCCCGACATCGTAAACCCCCCCCCCCCCCCCCCCTCCCACCGCAGCCAAAAATATGCGGCCAGCCAGCGCAGAGATCCAGACAGCCCTGCACCCTGCAGATGGCAGCCGCTACGTGTGGACCACTGGAGAGGGGGAGAGACAGGAACCCTGCGGATCACTGTGAACCATCTTTCCATTAATCATCCAATTGCCTCATTTCCCCCCCCCCCCCCCCCCCCCCCCCCCCCGCTACACGTTCCAAGTAGCGCCAGTTGGGTTGAACAAAGACCAATAAATTCATACAAATAAATAAATAACGCAGTGTGCACGAGCAGGGGATTCAGATGCACCTGCTGTCGCCAGAGCTGTTGATCACTTGAGTGCCGTCAAGAGAATGCACACAACAGTAGGTCTGAACATGTCAATATTCCGATTTCAATCCTCTTTTGCTTGAGTTCTAATCTTCCATCTTAATCTACTGTTAGTGTATATATACAAACTCTCGGTCTGCTACTTGTGAGATTACACATCCACCTAAAAGCCAGAGCATGTCCAGCCAAGCCTGCCCAGTAAAAGAAAAAAATAACTTTTATGTTGCCTTCGCAGTGCTATATTCGACAAGCAATGGAAACTTTAGACATAAAGTAGGAGACACAATGCCACATGCAGATGATTCATATTCCCGCTAACGAAGAAGAACCTACAGCACCTGGAGAGAACCCTCAGCACACTGACGAACTGAGAATCAACACAAATAATTACGTTTAGACTCCTTCACTGTTTTCAAGGCAGACTGTAGTCTCTCCAACATGGCCCTTGGATAGATAATCACTGTTAAATAAAGAAAATGTAAGTCCTAAAGTCCGCGGTGCTGAGTAGACAAACGACTCCAAGGTTCACAGAAATGTCCGTCTGGTCGACAGCGGAGTGATGTGGGTTTGCATCATCACAGCTTTGTTTCCTTTTGCTTGTTGATCCTCCACTGCTCCACTGCCAGGGAAATGCTCAGTGTAGCATTTCTCTTACGCATCCAGAACGAGAGGGGGAGAGAGGGGGGGAGAGAGAGAGAGAGAGAGAAAGCGAGGGAGAAAGAAAGAGGTGGGAAAGAGAGCGGAGAGGGGGTGAGAGAGTTGTTGTAGAAAATGGGGGGTAGAGCGATGGAAAGGTGAGTTAAATAGCCGATGGCTGTAAGATAAACAGCAGGAAAGGGAGATATAAAAAAAATTGAATGTTAATCTTTATGAGAAAAAAATTTACAGACTAAATGCTTTTACTGCAGAGTAGAGGGTTGTGGGGATAGAGGTGGGGAAGACGGGAGCTTGCGAGAGAACGAGTGACAGAGATTGGGAAGAGAGAGCGAGAATGAAAGAGAGAGAGGCAAGCAGAGAGCAGAGAGATAGAAATGGCTGGGAGATGGGCGCAGGAGCAGAGTGTGGAGGTTTGTTCTCTGATAGGCTGTGGAGAATTGCGGAGGGGGAACAAGGACATGGAAGGAGGGAGGTAGAGAGGGAGGTAGGGAGGTAGGGAGGCAGGGAGGGAGGCAGGCAGGGAGGCAAGCAGGGAGGAGGGGAGGCAAAGAGGTGGCCCCCCTGTACTGCAGTCTACCTCGTGGTAGACTTACAACTGTGATGATGTCACCGTGACAACGTACGTGAATGTCAGGGCAGCCAATAAGGCAAAATTTAACGGCATTAGAGTGGAGGTGAAGCTGTCCCACTGGGGACACAGGGAGAGCTGTGAGTTTGTGTGTGTATGCGTACATAGGTATGTGTGCGTGTGTGTGTGTACGTGGGGTCGTTTATTACAGTGATAACGTGTCGGACCTTAAGGAATTGAGAAGTGAAAGCTAATGCAGTCGCATGTGGCTCTTCTACTGGACGTGAATGAACATGTCATCTCGTACAGAGAGAGAGAGCTACAGAGACAGCTTGTGTCTGCACCGAGCCACATACACAAGCAGTGAGTCTATCGAAGAGTGCAGGCCAAGCCGTCAAGATGGTGATTCAGCGAGGGAACTGTCTGGAACACATTAAGCTGTGAGGCTTGAGGTCATCACCTCGAGGCCATGCACCACAGGGCGCCCCCCCCCCCCCCCCCCCCCCCACCCACAGAGCCATCTGATTATTGATCTCATTTGAGTAGAGAATACAAAACAAATGTGTTCACTCACTTACTCAGTCCCACAAACACACCCACACACACTCACACACTCACACACACGGACGCGGACGCACACACACACACACACACACACACACTCACACAAACACACACACGGACGCGGATGCACACACACACACACACACAAACTCACACATGGACGCACACACATTAGGTCCCACAAACACACCCACGCACACACACTCACACACATACACACAGCCATTTAATCATACAATGTATGCATATACATAATGCATATGTTGGATGTCTCTCCATAAATGTAGCAGCTGTGTGTGTGTGCGTGCGTGCGTGCGTGTGTGCGTGCGTGCGTGCGTGTGTGCGTGTGTGTGTGTGTGTGTGTGTGTGTGTGTGAATAAGGAGGTGAAAGGGAGGAGTACTAGTTACTTCATCGATGATTAAAAAGACAGAGTAGCTCCACACCACAAGGTGAAAAGGACAAAACCGAACCCTCCAACAGTTAACTACGCTTGCAGTGTAGCATCAAACTATGATGCTTTACTTATTTAATATTGTTTCTTTTTATCTTGAGAGGGGCCACAATTACTTGAATTCTTTTTGTATGGTGAGAAAAAAAAGGTTATCAAACCCATTCTTTGAGCCCATGGATGTATGTTTAGACCAAACTAAGTACCAAATACCAAGCAGACACTAACCGCTAAACCTTCTCCTTGCAACCTTTCTACTTGTATGTAGAAGCGGAGTAAACGAGTGAGAGAAAGACAGAGAGACAGAGAGAGTGAAAGAGAGAGGGCGAGGTAGATGACAACACATGTCAGGTTTGGTGAACGTGTGTTTTACACAAAACGATTGCAAATGATGTAACTTTGCATTGGGCAAATCATTTACATAATCCTAAAAGATACAGGAGTCTCAGCAAATCATATACACAAATTATTTGATACAAGACCACCCTGGAAAAGCAACCTTCCCAGTTTAGTTCTCCTCTAGAAGAAAAGTAGTTTCACCACAACGTATTAAGTGGCATGGAGCCAGAGTCTACACTTTTTAATCTGAAATTACTTGATGGCCTGTCTAGTCTCAAGAACCTCCAAATGAACTATCTTTCCCGGGCGAGTCACCAAATAGTTTGATCACTGAGCCAGAGTGATTTAAGCGCTTGACCCTCTCTTGGGAGGAGAAAAACCTCATTAAACGGATGCTTTGCGGGAACTCCGCTGTGAATGGCTGCTCATCATCATCGGTCTTAATGTGACGCATCAGACCGGCTTACAGAAAATGATATTGACTGTTGTATTTCATTTCGGTCAACACAATACACATATAAAGAGCTGAGAAATGGATTGCTAAATCCATGGTTCGAGGTTAGACCCCATGTCCAATGTTTCCTGTTTGGAGTGTAATGTTTCGTTTAAAATGTAATCCTGAATATTGTCTGAAATCTGATATTGAGCTATTGAACGTCGTAATTGTTGTGGAATTTAGAAAGGGCTTTCAAATATAACTACTGTAACCCTTTGCACTAATAAAACATTTCCTTGCTTCTTTGTGATTGCTATGGGTCCTCTGCACTCTGTCCAATTGTTTAAAATAGATTATAATAATAATACACTTGATTTTATGCTTTAGTTGTTCTCAGTCTAACGTGTAAGTCCCATTGGAAAAAGCCTCTGCTAAGTGACAACATAGTATGTAACATAGATATTTTCCAGGCTTAGCTCAACGGTTCATCACGCAACAGGTAATGAATAAGGCATCGGTAGCAGCCTCATAGCTCGTAACCAGTAGTAGCCTCATAGCTCGTAACCAGCAGCCTCATAGCTCGTAACCAGCAGCCTCATAGCTCGTAACCAGCAGCCTCATAGCTCGTAACCAGTAGCCTCATAGCTCGTAACCAGTAGTAGCCTCATAGCTCGTAACCAGTAGCCACCATAGCTCGTAACCAGTAGCCACCATAGCTCGTAACCAGTAGCCTCATAGCTCGTAACCAGTAGCCTCATAGCTCGTAACCAGTAGCCACCATAGCTCGTAACCAGCAGCCTCATAGCTTGTAACCAGCAGCCTCATAGCTCGTAACCAGCAGCCTCATAGCTCGTAACCAGTAGCCTCGTAGCTCGTAACCAGTAGCCTCGTAGCTTGTAACCAGCAGCCTCATAGCTCGTAACCAGCAGCCTCATACGTAGCTCGTAACCAGTAGCCTCATAGCTCATAACCAGCAGTCTCATAGCTCGTAACCAGCAGCCTCATAGCTCGTAACCAGTAGCCTCATAGCTCGTAACCAGCAGCCTCATAGCTCGTAACCAGTAGCCTCGTAGCTCGTAACCAGTAGCCTCGTGCTCGTAACCAGCAGCCTCATAGCTCGTAACCAGTAGCCTCATAGCTCGTAACCAGTAGCCTCATAGCTCGTAACCAGTAGCCACCATAGCTCGTAACCAGCAGCCTCATAGCTCGTAACCAGCAGCCTCATAGCTCGTAACCAGTAACCACCATAGCTCGTAACCAGCAGCCTCATAGCTCGTAACCAGTAGCCTCATAGCTCGTAACCAGCAGCCTCATAGCTCGTAACCAGTAGCCTCATAGCTCGTAACCAGTAGCCTCATAGCTCGTAACCAGTAGCCACCATAGCTCGTAACCAGCAGCCTCATAGCTCGTAACCAGCAGCCTCATAGCTCGTAACCAGTAACCACCATAGCTCGTAACCAGCTGCCTCATAGCTCATAACCAGTAGCCTCATAGCTCGTAACCAGCAGCCTCATAGCTCGTAACCAGCAGCCTCATAGCTCGTAACCAGCAGCCCGATCCTCACCTTTGCCATTCTCCACATCCTGCGAGGCGATGACGAAGCCGAAGCCCTCCCCTGCTTTGCGCTTCAGCGCCACGTCAAACCCGCGGGGTATCCGGGGTCGATCCCCGACCCCCTGCTTCCCCTGAGCGGACCTCGCCCCGGGGGGCACCGCCCCAACCTCGTCCCCCTCTTCCTCCAGGCCCGTGTTCATCCAGTCTCTGGGCTCCATGGTGAGCGTGACCGGGATGGACTCCAGGAAGCTGGTGCTCTGGACCAGCGGCGAGCGCCTGGGGGCCGGGGAGGGGGGGGTTGCTCAGGGCGGAGCGCGGCCGCGGCAACAGCACCTCGGGGGGGGAGGTGAAGACCTCGTCCGAGAGGGAGCCCACGGGTGGAGGAGGCGGGCGGAGGTGGGGCGGGGGGAGGCGCCGGTTGGAGTTTGGTGAGACGGAGGATGGGTAGTGAACTGGTTAAGAAGAAATAAAAACACGAGACTTGAAACTACACTCAGCAGACGTGGAGTGGAGTTTGGATGTGGTTTTTATGTGAGTCTCACCTCCCCTGTAAACCAGTAGGATCACTTCTCCCAGTTTGGTGTGCTCCAGGAGAACTCTTTGGACCTGGGCAGACAACAACACTCATTATTGACCTGTTGTATTCAACCTTCTCCAGGAGCAGTTGAACTTCAGTAATTCTTTTGATTCCCTTTTCTCTCTTGCACTCCACCTTCAACTCTCATCCATGCATTACCTGTGCAAAGCTGAGACTTTGTATGTCTGCTCCGTTGATCTTGACAATAGCATCCCCTGGCTGCAGCGAGCTGCACTGCCTCCTGTCCCATACCCTCTTCACCACAGTCACCTCACCCCCCAAGCCTCCAGCGGTCATGCTGAAGCCCAGGCCCTGGTCCCCGTCAGACTGGGCCAGGGCCACGGGGACCAGCTCCCCTCCGTCCGCCCCCCAGCCTCCCCCTCCGTTACCCAGACTCATCGCCCCCGGGGAAGAGGACACGCTCATGGGGCTGGCACTTCGGTAGCTGTTGTGGGCGCGGTGGGGGCTGTCTTGGGTGGGCAGGGGTTGGAGGTGGGTGCCCTGGGGTCTGAGATGGGAGTAGGACTGAGAGCCGCAGCGCGGGCTTCTCGGGCTCCGCGGGCCCCCGGGGGACGAGGAGGGCCTCCTCTCGGGGGGTAATTGGGGCATGGGCATCCGGGAGCCGGGCACAGTGCAGGTGGACAGGTCGCTCTCGGAGGACTTGTAGCGTGAAGGATGGGGCGGCTCTGAGAGGGAGTTGTTGTTGTAATTGCGGATCATGGAGGCCCTGGAGCAAAAATGTAGAAGACACAAAGAAAAGGAACGAAAGAAAATGTGTTCAATTGAACTGGATCGTACACTTGTGTACGATCCAAATCTCTAAATCCAAATCTCTAAATCCCTGAGCGTGTACCTGTGTGACCCGAGAGCAGAAACGACCTCGCTGTCACTCTGGCTGGCAAGGTTCTGGTCGAGGGACTGCAGTCTGGCCAGGCTCCTCAGAGACCGGGGCAGGCGGACGGGGACGGCGGCGTCGGCGTTGCTGGCGCTGGAGCGCCTGTAGGGCGGCGGCATCCTGGAGCCTGGCGGTAGCGTTCCCGTTAGCATCCAGCCCCTGTAGCACGCCGGGCTCCATGTAGCTGCGGTCGCCGTAGCCGTAGCCGTAGCCGTCGAGCTGGGAGTGCCGGGTGAGGGAGGAGGAGGAGGAGAGCCGGGGCCGGCGGTGGGGGTGGTGCAGCGACTGGGGCTGGGTGGTGGTGGGGGGGGACTGCATGGTGTCGCGGCTGGACGACGTGGCGCGACGCAGGGGCTTGGGACAGCCGTCGGGGTTGTACAGCATGGGGTACCCCCGCCTCACCTCCACGTCCACGCTGTGGCCCACGGGCACCGCCTTCAGGATCTCCACCACCTGTTTGTGAGACACGCCCAGCACGCAGGCGTCGCCGACGTACACCAGGATGTCCGCTGGAAGAGGTAGGAGAACGCTGGGATGTGTGAGAGGATGTGTTACAGCGGCAGTGCACGCTAGCCGGCAGCACGCACCACAGGCTGGACCACATGAGTACAAAACCTTCTTCCTGCTATTTGTGGTGAACTTGGGATCAACACGCAATCGCTTTCATAGTTCATCCACAAATCCACAGGTTAGCACAATTCATAAATGGGCTGTATATTTTGTACAGGTCATGTAACTAAGCAAAATCTGTCCAAATCTGTCCAAATCCACCTAAACCAGCCAACTGCCTGATCGTCAACTAGATCTCTCTCTCTCTCTCTCTCTCTCTCTCTCTCTCTCTCTCTCTCTCTCTCTCTCTCTCTCTCTCTCTCTCTCTCTCTCTCTCTCTCTCTCTCTCTCTCTCTCTCTCTCTCTCTCTCTCTCTCTCTCTCTCTCTCTCTCTCTCTCTCTCTCTCTCTCTCTCTCTCTCTCTCTCTCTCTCTCTCTCCGGCAATTCTTTGCTCTGGATTTCTTAAATGGCTGTGTGTGTATTTCTGAGTTCATTTTGTGTTAGCATGTGCATGTTGTGCATGTATGTGTGTTTGTGTTTTTTTGTGTTTGTGTGTGTCAGCGTGTGTGTGTTTGTGTGTGTGCATGTGAATCAGTGCATATGCACGTGCAATGATAGCTAGATTATTGCAGCCAGGCCATTAGGATTAGGGATTGATTGAGATTCACACTCGCTGTGAGAGATCAGAAAAACATCCAGCACTATAATCCTAAAAGAGGAGGACAGATAGAGAGATAGATCGGGGCGATAGGCAGCCAGGGATAAACATTTATTCTGACATTTTGTGAGGTTAAAACCACAGAGAAACAGCTCTTCTTATCTACACATTTCACGGATTTAAGCAACTTCTGACCTTTAGACCTGAACCTGACTTCATAAACTTAGTTAACAAAAAGACACAAACACAATTGCAATACTTCTATGGAATTGGAATAAACAGCTGTCACTTATACCGAACTCAGTGCAACATTGACCACATGTTATCACCTGTCTTGAGTGCGGAGGGTCCGTCTGCGGTGACGCTGTACACCTGCAGGAACTCGTGCGGTCCGGTGCCCCCCACGATGTTGAAGCCGAACCCTCTGGAGCCCTTGAAGATGCACGTGTGCACGGGGAAGCCCCTGAGATCCTCAGGCTCGTCCGTGAACCCTAGCACTGAGAAGGAGACGCCGGTGTGAGCGTAAGGGGAACAGCACCAGCCTGACCAGTCAGAGCTTGAGAGACACCATGTAATAGGATTACAGATACTTACCTCCGAGGAAGACACAGCAATGCCCAAGTCAGTGGACCCACGCACACACGCACACACACACACACACACACACACACACACACACGCACATACACATACAGATAGCATCGGAAGCATATGGGATACAAGATTTGTTTTAGTCCTGTGTGTCTGAATGGGTCAAAGTAAGGATTTTATCAGGGAGGAGAGAGAGTAACAACAGTGGCCAGATGGCACTTTTGCCTATACAGCCGTAAGAGCAGAAGTCTATGGTCAAAAGGTTATCAGTGAAATCAGTAAGGCATAAGTAATTACCATCTTAATTAAAGGGATACACAGAGATATCTGTAAGTTGGCGTTTGCCTATCTTACTCAGATTCAGATGAGTTGTTTCATTCCAAATTCATCATTGTGAACAGGTAGCATAATAATGAAGAGAATAGGCAACTATTCGGAACACATCGGAAATCTTTGGAAAGTAATTAAAAGTGTATTCCCTCACATGAACAGGAGCTAGGCTACTGTAACTCTGCAAATCAATGGAAGCGTTTAACGGAAATAAAATGCTAACCCAGCAAACTCCCCTTCTGGATGCATAATGATGAATTTGGAAATAAACAGCTTGTCTGAATCTGGGTACAACAATGCCAAAATACAGACAGCATAGCGTATCCCTTTAACAAATCAGCCTATCCGACCAGTAAAAGCAAAACACATTGTATACATTTGTATTTATTTTACTTTACAGGATTTAGAGACTATGTTGTTAATAGAAGTGTATTTTCATATTTAACCAGCCAATGTTAATACTGTTTTAATCAAAACATTGTCAGTGCACACATGCCTAACATAATAAATAACCCTAAAGGCTTACTGTATTGTTTGAACATGTACTCCAGCTCACAATGGAGGTGTCTTAATCCCATTCATTTTCTGAGTTTACACTGTAATGCCCCCTAGTGGTTCCAACCGTACACTGCATTCTAGCAGAGAAAGCTAAAATCGGAGAAGCACATTTTTACATTCATTTTAAAGGCTACTCTAAATATACATAAAAAATTGGGTTAGGTCTTTGTTTTATAATCTAAAGATTGTTTCTTTAGATAATAAATTAAACCTCTAGCATCTTTAGGTAATTTAACACCAGTCAATTATGATAATGTTGTTTTCTGTTATATGGTAGCCACATGTGTCAGTGTTTACATAATTATTTTCTATTTGTCATCACTTCCGGTTCCGGGCTTTAAAGCCTTAATTGCATGGATGTCTCAATTCAACTTAAAGCTAATTTGGTCTGGGCTGACTCTTCTAACGAACAGGCTAACGAGTCACTTACTTCCTGTCTTGACACAAACATGTAGCTTCCCATTACAAAACTGAACGGTTAAATGTCTCACACACACATGCATAAACACATACGCACCACCACACACACACACACACAAGCACGCACGCACACACACGCAAATGCACACACATATGAAAACATGCACACACACACATATACACACACACACACATTCCCCCCACAATTACAGTACATCTGAAGATAATTGGAGAGCAGCGAAGACGCAGAGTACTCACATTCATTCTTATAAAGCGTCTCCCTGCTCATTCCCCGCATGCTCTGCCAGCTGGTCCTCTTTGGGTTGTGACTTAAACATGAAAAAAAAATAAGAATAGAGAAGGAATGACAAGCCCCTTCAGTCACAATAGTGCAGATTGTGATTTGTGACACTATTGAAATGAAAAATGCATCCACTCCACTGAGACCAAGACTCTCATGCAGATGGATGCCGACGATGAAGTCACGAAGCAGCCGCATGGCCACAACAACCCTAGCGTGTTTTAGCCCGGGCCGATCCAGTTGCAACTGTGACTCACGCCACGTAGTAAGGCTGTCCTGGGTCGCTGAACGCCTGCTCCCAGCGATCCGCCATCCCAGCCCGCGACCGGGCACCTCCGGCTCTGCTGGCGCCCTCCAGGCCCTCGTTCTCCAGGGCCCCGCCCTCGTCAGCGCTGAGGCCCCGGGGCCGGCCGGGAGAGTAGCGGATCAGGGGGGCTGTGTTCCGCACGCCTGCACCAGTGAATGGAGATGTAATTAGAGGACGACGACGACGGGGGCAACAATGTCGTTCCGTCACACACACAGCCGCTAACGAATCCAGAGAAGAAAACAAAACAGGGTCAAATCACAAACACTCTGACTCGTTACGGGCTCCGCAGTACCTGGTCCGTAGTGATTACTGAACACTAGAGACCAGATGTTACGGGCTCGTACCAAGTACCTGGTCCGTAGTGATTACTGAACACTAGAGACCAGATGTTACGGGCTCGTACCAAGTACCTGGTCCGTAGTGATTACTGAACACTAGAGACCAGATGTTACGGGCTCGTACCAAGTACCTGGTCCGTAGTGATTACTGAACACTAGAGACCAGATGTTACGGGCTCGTACCAAGTACCTGGTCCGTAGTGATTACTGAACACTACTGATACCAACATCTATCCTGTTTTTGGTATATACCAGTGTAGTATTGATGTATCCCTTAGTTAGAATGGGAACGGTGAAGGTTGACAGGCACTGTTCCCCGGGATATGAAACACACTGGACCTGGACACGTATGGAACGCTGCGGTAATCCCGAAACACAGAAGAGCCCATTGTCTCATGGTATGACCTAACTTCCTCTCCCGTGAGGCGCTCACAGCGTAATGCTTGATGTGTGTGATTCAATTGGGATTGGAAAGCCCCATAGAGCAGAGGGCAGCAGCGGTGTTAGTATGCTGGCTCTGACAGGGAGAAACGAGCACGACCATCCATCCAACACCACTGACCACCACCACCACAGGAGAATACGCAGATGTTTCTGATATTCTCCGCTTGGCTGTCCTTTGCACTGTCCTTCAGCCCAGTGTGCTGGCGTGACCCTGGGAACAGTGGCACAGGATGTCGGACATCCTTGCTCCCATTACACATTCCAAAATCATGCTTCTCTTTGCCCTGCCAACACCACCCACACGCACGCACGCACGCACGCACACACGCACACACACACACACACACACACACACACACACACACACACACACACACATACACACAGCATCCCCTTTTTTGGGAAGGTGACTCAGCAGAGGAAGAGTCACCCCCCCCCCCCCACACACACACACACACACACAACCCCCCCACCATGCCCTCCCTACCTGCCTTGTTCATGATCCCTGCTCCTGGCTCTCTGCCGTGTCTTCTGTTCACACCTCACTCTCACACACTGCTGCCTGCCTCTCTTCTTCTCCAGACACCTGCAGCACCACCTCACACACTGCTTCCATAATGCCCCCACCACCCCCTCCATCTGCCCCCCCCCCCCCCTCACCTGACAGCCCCATTCCACCACCACAATATTCAGCTCCCGTTTGTTGACCTGAACGTTCACCCCCCCCCCCCCCCCCCCCCCACCCCCCCACCCCCTACGCTGCTGCCTTATTAGGTCACACGGGTTGCACTTCAATTCCTCCATGTTTCTCTTTTTTGTCCTTGTTGGTTATTTGCTTGCATCCTCCTCTGTTTGCCTGGGGCTGGCTGACCTTGCTCTGGAAGCCATCCAGCGATCGATGCGGCCACTGCCCCACAGGGACCATGGAGCATACTAATCGTGCTAAAGATTGATTTATTTGGCTATCGGTTGACTGTTGCCATATATAGAGGTGGCACAATGCAGTATTTAGCCGCTGGCTACTGTACAATGCTTCAGACCTCTGCTTAGCGATACACGCCCTGAACACAAAAAAAACACACCGCAACGACTTGATATTCTGCATGCGCTTTAAACCCTGCGTGTGCCGGCGGCAGCCGCGGTGTCACAACTTCCTGGGTTTCACGAGGACGTTGGTGGACAAGACGAGACGCATGTGATCTCACAGAGGCAGCACGCTGCAACACCTGCCTGGTGGAGCAGAGTCTCCATCGCTGTTGTCCCCCTCCTCCTCCACCGCCTCCTCCACCGCCTTCTCCAGGTTGCTCAGAGACTTGCTGCGTGTGCGGAATTTTTTGAGAAGGTTGCGATGTTCCTGGTAGGTGATGGGCGGGCTCTCTGGGCTGATGTGAACCGGCCGGGGAGTCCCGTAATAGTTCCCTGGGAAGAGGCAATTACAAGAGAAATGCCAACTTATAATGAAAGACGGATGGAGCTGTACAAGCTGTACTGTATGCTTTCCTTTTTCTTCCTTTTCTTTTCTTTTTCCGTATGAAGGATGTCTTCGGCAGTATCTATATAGCACCGCTGTCAGTGCTGCTTGTGAATCTATTGAAGCAATAGTAGTACATTCAAAGTGATGCCATGACAACAGAATACAGTCCTCCTTATATAAAGAACCAAGCCACGCTTTAATCTGACACGCATCAAGACGTTTTAATTTAAAAAAGACTGTTATAATAGTAGCAGTAGTCGTAGCGGTATTATTGCGTCTACTGTACTAGTAGTGGTATTCTGTGTTAACAAAGAGCTTAACAGAAAAACAGAAAAATGCAAAACAGTGGAACATTATACGAATAGCATAGAGCTGCTGTACGTGTGCCGCTGCACATCATTCTTAACCGAAATAAGCAGATCAGATATTTTGTCATTTTGAGTCATTTGTATCAGTATGGCCGGCAGTGGGCGGACAGTGAAAGTTTATTTCTGACGGCTGCAGCCCCAGTAGTAGTGTGCAATATTGCCTCTCAGGGGACCAGTAAGACGCAGTCTCATTCTCCCATGCCCTCAGTCATATCCATCTGCTCTGGCAGCAGAACACCAAATCATATTACACTGCTTCCATCGCCTGCCGTGTGCTTCTGGAGGATCAGGGTTGAAGGCAAACATTAGATTGGTGTGCTGCTCAACACAACGAGGTCACCCTCCTCCACCTCCACCTCCACCACCACCACCAGCACCACCACCACGTGGTCGGACTGTGGTGGTTTCTGCAGGCTATACTGTTATGTTGGCTACTGTCAATGTTCCTGATTGCCTCTGTAGCAATATGTCTGTCAATGTCACGCGCCAGGCGGGGATAGGGGTGACATTTATTGCTCCCATTAAACGCTTATGAATAATGGATGTTTATCTATCCGTCGGCGCTTTTAATCAGAGTTAGCAGTCTAAGCCCCCTTGATTAAGGAGGAGTCTGCAACAGGACCACCCATATATAATGCATAATCATCAGGCCACACTTTATAATGGGCTTTGATGCTTCCAACCAAAGCAACAGAAATTCTCTGAATATTTTCCAAATGATAACCTTTCCATGGTCATTGTATGTTAAAATTCCGGATACGATTTTGAAAAGGCAAGGTAAAGAATGGCGATATGATTCAGCTCAAACTACGTGTAGGATTTATAGAGATTTACTCCAAGAGATTTAAGATATGTGGAAAAAAGTTGAAGATATGGCAAAAGAAATACAATGACGGGTTCACATATTCTTTGATAAGAGCCACATCTGTGGTATGGGTTACCAGAAGGTTGTTCCTCACCTTTAAACTTCCCACTCTCCAGCAGCGCTCCTGACTCCTCTAGTGCGAAGAACTCCTCCACAGAGACAAAGTTGTAGTCCACCCCGGAGATCTCTCCGTCCCTGGGTTTCCTGCTCGTACCTTGGGGAGGGAGGGGATAGAGAAGGTGACATTATACAGCTTGTCTGTGAAGCCAAAAATAATTCCTGCAGCAGCCCAAGAGTCCGGATAACGTGTCAATCAATCAGTCTTGGTATTCTCTTTATTTATGTGAAGGGTCTTCCTGGGGAGGGACACTTCACACAGAGAGATCTTCCAATCTTGTTCAGCAGAAAACTAAACTCCAAATAACAAAACGTATGACTCAAATTATGTTTTTTTTTATATAAAAGACAGCTCTGTTTATAAATGTACAATTTTAACATCTAATGAACTAACATCTCAAAATAGACATAATTGAGGTAATTGTCCTGAATGAAATGAGGAAAATGACTGCTAATGTAATAATTAAAGACATTGTTATAAAATGGGCTGCAGATAACTAGTCAACCATAAAAAAATTAAATCATGGCTATTATGAATTCAATACATCAATACCTCATTTATAACTCATGAGCCCAAATTAAACACTAATAAGAGATTCTAAAACGGTGACTTTAATTAAAGCAGATTCATAATGGTGGCCCCAGGACATTGGCCTGTCAACGTAATAGATTGAGATTCAGATTGGTCTCTGAGATGGAACAAAGAAATAATCAAAATCATGCTAGTCCAACGAAAACGAGCCAACCACTGGAAGACATTATGGAGTTCCACTGAGCAACTTTATTGTTCCTTTTCTTTTTTTATTGAACCTGCATCTCTGTGGATCTCATGAGGATGGCGCCGTGTACAGACACGTGGCATCGTTCACCGCAACACACACTGCGTTCACGCAATTACTCAGCCAGGCAATCTGGTGTGAGAAATGTCATTTACGCATTGGCCTACAATTCGACCTCTGTCTCCCTGACCGTGGGATAAGGTAATCCTCCCCTCCTTCCCCCAGACACATCCACACAGATTGAGGACAAATCTGTGTCCTCCTCAAGAGCTGCGTTTCATTGTTGGAGAGAGAGAGAATGTGAGAGAGAGAGAGAGAGAGAGAGAGAGAGAGAGAGAGAGAGAGAGAGAGAGAGAGAGAGAGAGAGAGAGAGACACCCAGTTACCCTGTAAACCCAATGATTAATGCACTACTGTCTCAGGTGCACACATACACACACGGGCCTCTGTGGAGCCTACACACACAAAATGTGCACACAAACACCCACCCACACCCACACACACACACACACACATACACACACACACACACACATACACAACCCCCTCCGCAAGCACACACTCACTGATCAACAAATACACAAACACACACACAAACACACACACACACACACACACACACACACACACTACAGGAGCCAGTCGCTCGGCCAGACTAACTCCCACAGCAACATTTTGTGTCCGCAGCCCAATCAGCCACAGTGATGACAGTGTAATGAACGCTCCGAGAGCTAATAGTCTGATGGCCTCTGACAGGAAGCGCTGGTATCTCTGAAGCCCATCTATGGGGATGGAGGCTGTCCTTATCCCTGCAACCTCCTTGGAGATATATATGACAAGCCAGCAGCGGTCAGGATGGATTATTGACATCCTATCCCTCTGTGACGGACCCCAATCCCCCCCACCCCCAGCTCCCTCCCAAACTAGCCGTCCGGAGAGGAGCCAGAGACGGTCCTCGACTGGTTGATATTGATAAGGTATCATCTGTGTCAAAGTCAGGGCACAAGGTCCATAGGATTACATTGATAATCCAAAAAGTGGTTGGAGACACATATTGGAATGTGCAATACATGGACAAAGGCACAGAGAGCAAACACGGGCGGAGTTAAGCTGTGTTATTCCCCATCAGGCCGGTTTACTGCCCAGCCAGCTGGGACACTAAACGCTGGGCTGTTCCCTAATGCCATTACAGACAGAGTCAACATCCTACACACACACTTAGAGGCTCCCTCCGTGCACCCCGCGGCCCCTCCCACCACTTTTGGCATCAAGACATTTTTTCCACTTGTAATTCAATTCAGCCTTTGAAATATTGATGAATGGCCTGCGTTTACTTAACGCCGTCATTCACTTTCTTTCTTTTATGCATCCGGCCTGAATGTGAAATACGCTCGCATATAAGGAAGGTGCCAGAGTAATAAGCCAACATCAGACCGATAGTATACTATCAAATAATAACAGACTTCACCTCTCCTAAGGATGAACTAACACGGCTTCTTTATGAAAATGTGTAAAGAATAGCCTACACAGTTCAGAGAGGAGGCTTATAAGATTATCAAAGTGACCAAACAGTACATGTTAAAAAAAAACACAGCATTGCCATGTTGCGGTTTGCCAAAGACGTTGTAAGAAGTAGACTTTTTGGATCATGAGCTTTGATGAAGCTTAAAGGATAAAACTACGCCTGCATAACAAACCATATTTTATCCACTGGTGTAATAGGAGGAAGATACATGAAGGGGTGCCACAATGAGCTCTGATGGAAACAGTTCAGGTGCAAGTTCCCCTTTTCATCAAAACACCTTCTCCAAACAAACAACGAAAGGATGAGGAAACAAACGGTTTGGCTTCAGCGCCACAGACCATCGGCTTGATGGTCATCCCCAAGCGGCACCAGAACGGATTTGCAGGTTCCCAGGCTGTCTCAGGCTCAAAGCAGCATGCGTGTGTGTGTGTGTGTGTGTGTGTGTGTTGTTGTTGTTACTGATGTCATGAGAAAAAACGCTTCTTCGTGTGTCATAAAGATCAGAAGATTACATAGACAGGCTGGAGGGGTGGTGTGTGCGTGTTCGTGTGTGTGTGTGTGTGTATTTTTGTCTGTGGAAGGTGATGTGTGTGTGTGTGTGTGTGTGTGTGGGGGGGGGGGGGGTAGAAAGCCTGTCTTGTTGTCACTGATAATATGTAGAAAAAAACCCTGAGAGCCAGGTATATAGTCTTTCCTTATCAGGGAGAGGAGAGACAGTCACAGCGAGCAAGATTCAGTATCTAGAAGGCCTATGTCAACACAAACACAGACGCCATCGCGGTAATGCCGACTTGTTTACTTCCGGTGCTTCCCCGGATTTGGGTATATGCAAAAGGCATACATGTTGAATCTATGTTTGAATTTGTTCCTGGAAAATACAATGTTATGTGTAACTTTAACGACAAATGGTCGTGAATCCTAGTAATCATTGTATATGACAGTTCTAGTAGTGCTATAGTATTTTGCTCTGATAGATTATATGGTTTATTTGTACATTACACACATTTTCCATAGGAGAGAGCTGGTCTATATGCTACCGCAATGTAAAATATAGCAAGGCATCAGACTGAATACATCCATAAAAAGCATATAAGGAGAGCAATGGCTTCCAGCCTTCCAGAGGGTAGACACAACTAGTACAACATAATCATCCTACCCTCATACATATGTAGCATATGTTAGACAATAGCATGTGATTCAGTATGAGGAAAAACGCTGGGAACCTAATGTCAGATGTAAATGGTTTGGTGAAAACATTTGAACCGTTTGAAAGGCTTGTAATTGCAGTATAATTGGCTGTGGGTGTGATATGAATATTTAAGGCTGGTGTTCTCAGAGTGACAGGGTTTTTATCTTTCGTATTATCGTCTTGTGAGTAAGGACCGGTAGGTGTGTGTCCCTATCAACCGTGTGTGTGTCGTAACATGAGGAGTAGTACTTAGATGAGCTGTTTCATGCACTAAAGGAGAGATTAGCACACAGTCTACGATACTGCGAGAGGTCAGCGATTCCTATAGGTGTTGTACTGGCTCTGAAAAAACAACAAATTGCATAGAAAAAAATGTCAGTATGTAAGTGTTGCGTTTAAAATAAATGTAGTAAGTGACTAAGTAAAGAAATGATCTAACTCAGTGTTAAATTGAAATAGTTAGTGTCAGTAAATGTAATGTAATACAAATATTAGGAAAGTTAAAACATCAATCATAAATAAAGGGGTCTATCAGAGTCTATTACAAAATGTCAACATCCAATGTTGACACCGGAAACTCCCACTTGTGGCGGCTAGGGTAGCTTCTAGCCTGCTGGACTATGACGTCACGTGACAGGATTAAGATTCACTCCACTGAAGCCCCCACACACACACCAACAACAACAACAACAACAACAGCAACAACATTTTTACCAATTTACCAACACTCCTGCAGTACCCAGACAGACAGGGGTTCAAATAAAAGAGCAAACTTCCACAGTTTGATAAACACAAGACACACACACCCACCACCCACACATAAACACACCCAGACAGTTGCTAAGGGAATCTCCATATTAATGAGGTTTGTGATTTGGTGCGCTACTGAAAGTGTTTGGTCTGGAATCCATGTGTGCGGATGTGTCAGGATTTTAATTGAAATCCACACACCTTCGCCTTGAGCAGATTGACTCAAAGGAAGTGTCAAAAACAGCACTCCAGTCTCAGGTGGCAATCAACACAAGTGTGTGATTTCCGTGCATGGTGGTGGTTAAATTCGACAATGTTTAGGCATATGTTGCAGTAATCAATTACTGCTTCACTATTGATTTATTGGTCACACTTGACAAAAAGGGTACGTTAATTAACCATTCATTAACATTAGTGGATGTAGTAAGGATTAGCTAACCCTACCCTTACCCACTAACTCTAACCCTTACCCTAACCCTAAACCTTACCCCTATGCTAATGCTATATAATAATGCTTATTACTGCATTTACTAATGTTGTTTATTGGTTAATTAATGTACCCTTATTGTAAAGTGTTACCGATTTATTGAATAGCTGACTGAATTGAACTAAACATAATTTCAGAAATAGAAACGTTGATATTACATGACCAATAAATCCATGCACCTTTTCTTCTAACCCTATTTATTCAGTGTTTATCCCGACTTGAGGAGGAGAAGGAGGAGGAAGAGGAGGAGGAGACGGAGGAGGAGGAGGATGGGTGGAGATGACTTACACGGTACAGCGCGGAGGTAGAGGTTCTCCCGGATGACCTGCTGTAGCTGGCTGTCCACGGAGCCGGGTGTGAAACACTTGCTGAGATACAACCTGAGATCCTTGCACAGTGACGAACCTGGAGAAGGAATACGAGGAATGGTGAGAGAGAGAGAGACACAGAGACAGACAGAGAGAGAGAGACACACAGAGAGACAGAGAGACAGCGAGAGAGACAGAGAGACACAGACAGAGAGAGAGAGAGAGACAGAGAGACAGAGAGACAGAGAGAGACAGAGACAGAGAGAGAGACAGAGAGAGAGTGAGAGCTGATTACAGCTTAGTAAGTGTCAGTAATCACTAATGAGCCTCATTATGTTGTAATTGTATTTTGAGGCTTATCAAATAGGTAGCTTAAGAGAGGACGATGTGGCATCACAAAGAACAGCCGCTGAGATGCACACGTTGGAAAGCCTTATTTACGACCTCGCCCCCCAACACACATCAATAACGTGCACTCATCTCACATGCATCTGTCAGCAGTTCAGTGATGCGACGAGTCCCAACCTATCAACCGATTTAGAGTTTAGTTTATAAACCATAACCATGATTCTGTCAGCGGAGAGAGAGAGAGAGAGAGAGAGAGAGAGAGAGAGAGAGAGACAGAGACAGAGACAGAGACAGAGACAGAGACAGAGACAGAGACAGAGACAGAGACAGAGACAGAGACAGACAGAGAGAGAGAGAGAGAGAGAGAGAAAGAGGCAGAACTGATCACTGGGGCTCTGATCTTCCTTCCCCACCACCTCCCCTTCCCTCAGATCTCTTCCTCCATCCCTGGTGCTTTACGGCCTCTGATGACAGGTCACTCGCTGTTACGGATGGCCTCGGTGCATTTACCACTTGTCAGAAAACAACACCACTCTCCCAGGGTTACCCCCGCCCTATGAGCCAGGACACCACACCTCACACACCACCACACGCCTCACCACACTACCCACCCACCCCTGCCCCTTCTGTTACAGTGGTACGGCCCGGTGGTAGATTGAATTTGCCGTGCTATTAAAAACCCTCACACTAATATAACTTTATTAGCGGAGGCAGTCAACCCGCAACACACATATGCTCCCCCAGACAGAGAATGAGCCCCGGGCTGAGATTTCCTGGGTACAAAACCTAAAGCTTGTGTGCATCACATTGTGCAGCAGCTGTCCGGCAATATGCTTGATGAACACTTTTTTTTTTTTTATAAATAATGCAATTGCTCCAGCTTATTATTCAGGAGGAAATGCCACAGCCAAGTATAATAGAACGGTCCTTTCGGCTGATTCATGGTGAAAACGTCAAACTACTACTTTTAATATAAGGTGTTAATCCCGTTCAACAACTGTTAAAAGGATCTGGACTGGACTGGGGGTACGGGGGTGGGTGGGGGGGGGGGGGGGGGGGGTGGTGGTGCATGCGGGGGAGAGCTGCGGTACATTCGCTCATCCATCACCGCCACCTGCTACATGCAAGTCAGAGCACCCAGAGGAGGCAGCAGCCAGACCCTGGAATGATAATAGATCCAGCGCTGGCGGGGAGGGGACAGGGACTAAGGGTCCTCATTTGCACTCCTGTGGCCGATTCAGCTATCAATCTCCCACAGCAAGGCCGTAGGGACCCACAGGCAGGCGTCACTCTGGTGACATATTGCTCTGCTCAGGCCTAACAGAGACATCCGTTACCAGAGCCCTCCTGCATAAACGCCAAGGCCATCAGAGGGTGACGGACATCTGCATCGCCATGGCCGGGGCTCAGGGCGTTCGTCGCGCGTGTCATCAGATATTCTGACCTCCTGGCCACATATTGAGCAACGCCTTGACGTCTGCCTGGAGACGAGTCGGCACGGGCAGATCAGAACACTCGCTTATTCTGCGGGTGCATGGCGGTTAGGCAATAGACTCTGGGGTTGCTTTATTGGGTGCAGGAGTAGTTAGGTATGACACGAAAGATGGCGAACGCTAACGCTAACGGTATACTCTGTGAGATTGGGACTGTTTGGATTGTTTGACGCACAAGGGATCAGATTCAAAATAAAACCTCACCCCTAGCGACCCTCCTTCCCAGTTGAGCTGCTTTTCAGTGACTCCGTGGTTTTGGGGGACTATTGACCGATAGGACTAACAGTTAATCAGCAATCTTGTCGCTGTATCTCTGCGATGCTATGAAAACATCACGCTGGCTTAAAATAGAGAAATTATTGCAGTGTGCATAAGTACGGGCGCTCCAGGGTAGGATCTGATTCATGGGCTGTCAGTGAATAGAAAAAGACCCAAACTAGGCCACAATAACACAGTAGTTGGGCAATGAAGGGACGGGAATAGGTTGGAAACAAATATTATTATTATTATTACTACTAGTATTATTAACACATTAAACATTACATTTAGTAATTTAGCTGATTATTTTCAAAGATAATTACACTTACAGGATCTCCATTGCACAATGGACCCTTTTCAAAAGTAGAGAAAACACAGATGTAGCTCATAACATACATTTTGGGTCCGTTCGATTTAGGTATGGCACTGCACCCCCATAGATACAACTAGTCAAGTAAATATACAGTGACCATGCAGGTTCTGCGACACACATAAATAAAACCGACCTAATGTTCAAATTTGAGCAACAGGAACTTACTTTACCCTACTATTGAAGAACGGTGAAAAGGGTCCATAGAAGGACGAAACATTTTACACCATTTTTTTTATCATTTTTTATTACTATTTATTGAATCACCCTTTTACGAAAAAGCTCTCCACAGACACTGTTGTTTACACTCTTGTCGTTCTTCGTAGTTGTGTATTTCTAGCGCAGATCGCACAGAGAGAGACAGAGAAGGGCGTACAGCAGTGACTGAATGCTCCCAGCCACCTACCGGGCGACACCGTCTTGATGCGCACTGGATGGGGACAGGAGTTGATGACTCCCCGCACGTCCCCCAGCGTCATCCCCAGCACAGGTGTGCCTCCGATCTCCAGGATTACATCGCCCACCGTGAGCCCGCCCCCCGGAGCAGAGGTGACGAATGGGAACTCTGCGTAGTCGGCTCCTCCGCCAATAGCCACGCCCAGGTCGGCCGAAGACCCCACCAGAGGCACGAAGCTGTCCTTCACCTTGGAGTGCCAGTGCAGCTTCCTCACCGCTGTCTTAGACATGGCAAACGAGCTGAAGGTTAGAGAAGCAAATTGATACGGGGAAAAAAAAGTTAGCATCTCATAATGTAAATCCTTAATGGGGAATTTTTCATTGCATTTTTCATAGCATCGTCATGTGAAATGCATGAATGTTTCCCGTGTTCAATATTTTTGATCAATATCCTCAAATAAAAATAAAAAAACAGATTCACCATTTAAAATAACAACAGTTAATTACAGCAAGGCTTGCTGATTCACCCTGTGCTGCTAAAATGATCACACACTCACACACACACACTCACACACACACACATACACATCCCCTCAGGTTCATTTAGCCTGCCCTAGCGAAGACGGATGTAATGTATTCATATATACCCGCGGCGGCACATTGAAACACGTCTTCAATCGCACAGGAGAGGATGGCACAAACAAGGCAGCTGAATCATTACAGAGAGCAACGTCATACACGGTGGGACAGGAACGTGTCAACAGTAGAGTAACAAATGAAGGATAACTTTAAACCTGCTGAGCTCAACGGCTTATTTACATTAAATACATGGAATTGGTGCTTGGTCTCCTCCTGTTTAAATTACATGAATAATCCAATAATCTGTGTCATTGATTGAGAATGACTGCTAAATGTTAGCATGGGCGTATTCCTTCAGTAGCGGTAGGTCACTAGGACGACTCACGCCTAGGAATTGCGAAGACTCATGAGACGAGGGAAGAAAGGAAGGAAGGAAGGACAGAAAGAGGCTGCAAAGAAAAGAAGGAAGCAAACATTTAAGGAGGGTATGAGAAAGGGAGAGAGAAGGAAAGAATGACAGAAAAGAAGGAAGTAAAAAAGGAAAGAGGGAAGGAAGATTGATGTAAAAATGGAAGGAGGTATAGAAGGAAGGAAGGAGGTATGGAAGGCACTAAGGAAGGCTGGGAGGGAGGATGTCCAGGGCCAGGCATATCAAGCGGTTGAAGGGCTCCCCAAGGGTCTTTTTGCAGTGAGGTTCTAATAAAAGCAGTACGAATGGTCCCAGGATGACCGGATACACCTAATCCTTTCTAGCTGACTGACCAGAAGACAAGCTTGAGCTGACAGAGATTCCCTGTCTACAACACTCCCTCTTGTAGTACTACAGGCCAAGAGAGGGCTCCTCCTTGCTCTGTCTTGGCCAGGGAAGGAACAAACATGATACAGGAATACGCTTACATAACGATTGATGTGCAAGAGTCTGCGAAAAGGTTGCACGACGTATTGTACAAAAACCTAAAATCTGAGTATTGATTCATTTTGTGTGATTGTGTAATTTTGCCTTTTATGAGCGATAGAGGGAGCCATAATGAGAGAGAGACAAAGATAATGAGGGGGGGTGAGAGAGGGAGGGAGAGAGCAAGAGAGAGAGAGAGAGAGAAAGAGAGAGAGAGCGAGAGAGAAAGAGAGAGAGGAGGGAGAGAGCAAGAGAGAGAGAGAGAGAAAGAGAGAGAGAGAAAGAGAGAGAGAGGGAGGGAGAGAGCAAGAGAGAGAGAGAGAGAGAGAGAGAGAGAGAGAGAGAGAGAGAGAGAGAGAGAGAGAGAGAGAGAGAGAGAAAGAGAGAGAGGGCACAAGGCAGTAGTATACATGGGGAGACAGGAGGGTGGGAGGAAGGGTCTGGGTCAGATATAGAGGCGCCACATTGCCTGAGGTTAGCGATGGAGTCATGCGTTTAACCTTGCAGGACTCAAGGGTAGGCGATGTGAGTCAGAGTGTGCGAGCGGCAGAGCCCGTTGTCTCAACACACAAACCTCAAAACCATAATACTAGAACAACAAACTACAGGAAGAAAAAACACTCCAGGTTCAAAAAGAAAAACATAAATTGGCTGTATTCTCTGACGTGTGTTTAACAAAGCTTGTGTACCAAAGATTTTTCAAAGTCTTTCAAACGAGAGGTTAAACGAGAGGAAACTAGAGCTACAAAACATTGAAGTACTATATTATGCCAGTATGTTCCCACCTGAGATTATGCTTATCCCTTTATCTCTACCTGACTGTGCGGAGTCCCAGTTCTCTCTTCTCCTACTGTGAAGCCTTCTGCACCAACATAGTCGACCTGCTTCCAAAAGCCGGCTGACCTCACACATACAAACAACACTAACAACACCAAACAAAATGGCAGAATACAAACAAACCAACCACTCATATTCATGTTTTCCTTTAATCCAAACAATATTTCCACCAGGCCTTAATCTCTGACGGGATTTATCCAAAGATTTTCAATCTTCTTGGCAGTTTGACCAGATGCTTAAAACGCTAAAAATAAATAAACTGGTGGCTGGCGATGGTATTCACATGACCCGTTAAGTTCGCTTCACATTTGCATCGGCCGTGTCGTGTGTTATCGCCTCTCGTCTGGTTGGTTTTTAGCAGAGAAGTTTGCAATGATGTGTGACTGTTTGTGTTGACCTCCTGTGTGTGATGGGGGGGGGGGGGGGGGGGGTTAATGAGCCACAGCCTGTCACACCGGCTGGACCCCTCCTGTCCTCCTCCACCACGCCCCATCTCTCCTCTGTTGTTGAGTCAACAAACCCGCCGCATCGCCCCCCCCCCCCCCCCCCCCCCCCCACCTGCACTGTATGCACAACACCAGCGCCGCCCGGGAGGCTCTGTGTTCAGTGTGAAAGAAGGGGTCATTGTTATTAACATAAACATTATTTATGGGTCGTCGTAGATAGAGAAGGGTGTTCATTTATTTGGTGGGAACGTAGCAACGGGTGTGGCATAACTGGATAGACTGGTCGATGGTTGGCGTGCTGGGCAATGCTGTTGTTGTTTTTTTGCGTCGTGCTCTGAACTCGGCGGCGCACACCACAGCATTAAGAGGAAGCATAAGCACTGGCATGCGTCACGCGTACAGACATTTGGTCGTTTTCCAGCGGCTTTTGATGTGAACCGACTTACATTCAACATGGTTTTGAAGCAATGTCTCGTGCATCTACTTGGCATTGTTCCTACAAACCTACTCCTGACCATGAAAAACAAACAAGGGTAGAATCTGTGTTCAGCACGCCATCCAGAATTGGAATGAACACCTCTGACTGTACACCTGTACACATCCCTTGGACCAGGCTCGGGTAAAGTCAACATCAGGCTAAGAGGATGACCACGACCGAAGGTCCTATTTCAAATGTAGAGGGAAAACAAAACTACACCGCTCAGAAATAAATTGCGCCCGTCAGAAGAACACAATACACTGATTCAAGGATATCTAACCCTATATAATGAAGAAGACACTATTGAAACATTGACCTTTTGTTCAGGGAAGAGCTGACCGATACATATCCTGTTTCACGGACTTTCTTCTCACCAGCGATCTGTTCTGGCTCTTTCCCTTGTGATTCAGCCTTTCCAGTGTAACTTCAAACCATGGCATTCTGTGAAGGGCAATAGCTATGGGTCCGGTGGTACAAAGCTATACTTAAAGCTTAGCTATATATATATATATATATATATATATATATACCATATATATATATATATATATATATATATATATATATATATATATATATATATATATATATATATATATAAATTATTGTTTTCTTCATTTGCTTACACTTTCCAAGACATGCTGTCTATTTCTATGTACATTCATTGATCTTTGTGTATCACTATTCAAGCCAAGCACTATCCTGATATGAAAATACACTAATAAATGATGATACGACTTTTAAGCATAATACTAATAACACCTCACGATGAATGAACAAATGTAAACAAAACAGTGGGCTAACCCCGACAAGAGGCCTCCATAGCAACTCCAGCTAATTCAAGGGGAACAGATAAATAAATACCTTCACGATACAACAAACGACGTCTGCAGTTAACCCAGACTGCTGGAGACCTTTATGGCCCAGATGCTTTCGCAGAATAAGTTGCACACTCAGGCGCTGCAGCCTGATGAGAGAGTAAAGCTACACCAGGGAATAGTGCGTGACATTGGCTAGGAGAGCATCCTTGGGTGTAAGCAAAACGCAGAAATAAATATGAAGGTTAATTTAATTCCAGAGGATTGAGGCTCCTACAGGGTTGGAAGAAGGAGAATAAGTGAGGTTTAAGAGGTCCATCTAGAATCAGGACGACGAGGACTGCATTGGCTGAGCTAAACTTTTTCATTCAAAATATAATAACATGGCCACAATAACACAATTGGTTTCTGCGAGTCACCATATTCCTTTAATCCATTCACAAAACACTCAGACGACTGTCAAGTCTAGTTATTCTCTTGGGGTTCCTGATGTCAATCTGGATTCCCTCGTCCACATCTAATCTAATCAGCTATGACCACAGCAAACTTAATCCCAATTTCTATGATGAAAGTGTGTTTTATCAAACACAATGGAAAGCTCTTTCCATTTATATAATATAATATGGAGTCTCTGTCTTAATATGGTATTTTATAATGAACTGCCATTTCATAGAAAAGCCAATCAATATTTATAAAATCATGATAAAAAGAATGTATGCAATATATGCGCAGATGTGATGTAATAGAATATGAGATTACTCCTGGGCCCTTTAGTCCAGCAATTACACACACACACACACACACACGCACGTGCACACACACACACAAACACACACACACTAAACCCACCCCCCCACCAAAACAGATGTACATGTCTACAGTCTCTTTTCTCTAATTAATTGGCATTTCATAATTAAAATGAGCAATTAATTTAACATAACATTATTGGATAGATGTGCATTTCATTTTGTGCACAAGCACTTAAGATTCAGGACACAGAGTCTGCCATTTTCAAAAGTGAAATTCAGTAGATATTGATGCACTTGTTTTGTCAGCCAGTGTGTGACTGGCATGGATAAAAACCCACTGGTCTGTCTGCCCACAAACATTAGCAATAAATAAATAACTTACATGAAACTAATATGGATCTCCCATTATTCACTGTGAGCGATATTGTTAGTGTGAGACCTATATGAAGGAAAGCTATTTATATGCATGAAACTCATCACATTAAATACCTGTTTATCCATAGTTTATAATAATTTAATATTATATCAGTGTTTACTTCTACGGTTCCCTGGTCACTAGTGTTAGGGTATCAGTAACTTGAAGTCTCAAAGTACTTGACCAGGATAGATGGAGATACTGTTTATACCTTCCATTGAACCCCACAGCCAACGCATTGAACAGTAGCAATAAGCTCCTCTCTTAACTTTAACTTGCATTGGGAGTAAACTGTTGATAATCTTCCACTGCCCTCCCATAGTTGGTGTTGGAGTGCAGCCAAGATAAGCATCTTTAATTACAGTGACTGAAATTCATTGTAACTAATCCAAAAGCTTTCTTTTGGATTGAGACAGGAGATGCAAATGAGCGTTCTCAGAGTACCACCTTAATCAGCATCTTTCCCCCTGACCTCAGCCGTTGAATATTTACAAAAAGTAGTTGGACGCACATGGGGGTGGAGTGGGGGGTGGGGGGGTGGGTGGGTGGGGGGGGGGGGGGGTGGGTGGGGGGTGGGTGGGTGGGTGGGGGGTGGGTGGGTGGGGGGGGGGTCACTTGCATATCTAGGGCACAAGTGTGCTCAACGTAAAACAGAGAGCAGTGGCTGATTTAAAAATAAAATATAAAATGCTTTTGGAATGAAAACACACACACACACACATACACAATAACCTCCTCTTTCATAACATAAACGCACACAAACGCAATCAGGTTTGCGCAAGACACAAAAAAAACATAGCTGCACACAGATCCATATTTCATACCCAAACTACACAGCATTAATAAATTGTATTGCCAGTTCTGTTTTTTTGTTTGTTGCTGTGGTTCTGGTTCATTAAGTGGGTGCGTAAAATATGGTTGAAGATTAAAGAAGGATAGCCAGCCACCTGAATATTCACTCTTCTTCTATAGTGCAGAACAGTACACATGAGCAGAGCAGTAGGCTTTAACCTCACGTGTTGCCGTGTTCTCGACGGCGATGTGGTGTGTTATGAGGTTCAGCCACTTGGTTCTCATCATATACTTTAGTTCCTGTGAGAAGGATACACCCAACAGGTCGTCTCTCTCTCTCTCTCCCTCTCACCTGGTGAGTCAGGAAGCATTACAACCCTGGCTGAGCTCAGAGAGGAGCTCTTGTATAACACGCGATCGTGCTTTAATTCAACAGAGAGAAGACACGTTGAGCTTCTTAACAAAGATGTTAGATACGGGAGGATGACACTGGGAAACACAGGAGGAGAGAGGAGGGTAGGCTGATCAGACAACGGAACAGAAAACGCATCAGACCGTCATCAAAGAAAGAACTGGAGATATAGGGAGAAGTCAAACCTACATAGGGGGTTTTGGGGGTGAAGGCATCATTGCGGAATCTATTATTCATGAAGAAGTAGAGGTAGTATATTGGCTCATAATAACATGAAAGTATTTTTGCAAGGTCACAGTACCATAACCTGAGCAAGACATGGTTGTTTGAGTGTATGCGTCCACACATGTGTGCATATGTGTACGCATGCATGTATGTATGTGCATGCTTGCACAAGCGTGTGTGTGTGTGTGTGTGTGTGTGTATGTGTGTGTGTGTGTGTGTGTGTTTGTGTATGCAAGCAACTGCTTGTGTTTGTGTGTGTGTGTGTGTGAGAGAGCATATGTGTGTAGGTGTGTACATGTACGTGCATATGTGTGTGTGTTTGCATGTGCATGCGTGTGTGCGTGTGTGTGTGTGAGTGTGTGTGAGTGTGTGAGTGTGTGAGTGTGTGCTGGAGGTGGTGTAAGTGAGAGATACTGCTGATTCAGGGGGAATGGTTGAAGGTGACCCTGGCTCCCTCACGGAGCCTGTCTCACCACCTCATATTGATCCCTGTTGTCCCACTGAGATCTGACTCTGGGACGCCACACACACTTTCAAGGCCTCCCTGACACGTCAAAAAGAAATGTCACTGAGAACTTGTTAGTTCACACGGGATGATTGATTCGTTGTCGATTTTCCCCTGGATGCTTCAGTCTAACTGCCGAACGCAGCCTTGGCCAAATTGAATTGAGGGATGCGCAGGATATCATCATCACACCACCGTTGGTCGCAGCGACATCGGGTCCAGTATGGGCAGAGAGAGAGAGAGAGAGAGAGAGAGAGAGAGAGAGAGAGAGAGAGAGAGAGAGAGAGAGAGAGAGAGAGAGAGAGAGAGAGAGAGAGAGAGAGAGAGAGAGAGAGAGAGAGAGAGAGAGAGAGAGAGAGAGAGAGAGAGAACTAGCAGAGTAGAGTAGTGGCGGAGACAACTGAAATGATGGCGGCTGGGTGCAAAGGTTCGGTCCACAGATGGGGAAAAGAAGTGTGCCTGCACGTCTCTGCCTCGTCAAGGGTAAACTGCTGATCCCCCCTCCCACCACCACAGCCCCCACCACTGGCACCACCATCACTATCACCCCCCCCCCCCCCCCCCCCCCCCCCAGCCCTGTGCCCACCCCTTTACACGCTCAGCCAGCCTCCTTCTGTGTTCAAACCACACCTTAAAACGCCGGCATGAATATGCATAAACGTGAAGGACACAAGAGGTGCATAATCAGACAATCAACAGCGTGGTGCGCGTTAATGTAGAAAAAAAGCGCGGCTCGCTTCATCTTTGCCGCTCATTAGAAGATAAAGTGGATTAATGTTAATACGCGTATTCCACTCACATCTGGTTCAAATTTAGGTTGAGGAGCGGGATCAAAAGAGGACAAATGGAGAGAATGAGACCCAAAAGGCTTAGTTTATAATCACAGTCCAGAGTGAGTACTGGGCACACCAATTACACCCAGCCCCGCGGTCGGGGGGTTGGCCAGACGGTGCAGCAGTTGTGTGTGTGTGTGTGTGTGTGTGTGTGCGTGTGTGTGTGTATGTGTGCATATTATTATGTGGACAGTCTACAGGCTGAGATCTCTCTCCACGCGTGCCACGTGTCTCTCCTTCGCTGTCACTTAATTAATGATTTATAATAACAGTACATAACCTTGACACGCTCCCAAACCACAGAGCGGTCTGCTAGTTACGGGTTCAGGGTCGCACGTCAATCACGTCAAAATAGGGACACACCCAACAATAACAGTGGTGGGCAGACACACACACACACACACACACACACACACACACACGCACACGCACACGCATGCATTTCAGCTCTGAAACACACAGAATGTGCAAGACGGCCACACGTGTGCGTGCACTACACAACAGCTGCACTTCCCCTGTCCACACCACACCACACACACGCACACAAACATGCACCCACCCACCCACACAAACACACACACACACACGCACATGCACACACACACACACACACATGTACATGCACCTAACCAAACACCCAAACGCATACACACACACACTCACACACACACACACACACACACACACACACACACACACACACTCACACACCTGCAAATTACAATACCATTTTTGCAAGTCACTTATATTTACACAACATAATTTCTTCAATACTATGAAACGCGTCCAATGCATGTGCATTTGTTTACATAACACATCAACGTAGATATACAATAGCCTACAGATTCCGGTGCAATAATTTAAAAATATCTTAAAAGGCACAATAAATAATCTAAATTTTTCATTTTAAAATGTCCAAAATAAGATTGTTTGATCTATTACTGACCGTCAAAGCAGCCCAAAAGGACAGATGCATAAAAGTTAAAATAAATAAAATAAGTACACTCGTGAATGCACCCCTATACGTGTGACCAACCATCATCACAAACCCACATTTTCTCTGTCTCTCTCTCCATCCCATGTTACTCGCCAAGGTTACACAAAACAACACATTCTCAAATGTCTTGTATAAAGGCAAAATACTGACCTGCCTTGTCGTTGACATACACACATTCTTTTCAAGCAATTCAGCCTTTCGAAGAGGATCCGTTTAAACGCGTCTATATACATTGACCCGGGTGTAATGATAGGACGACTAAATGCAAGTGATTCTATTAATAAACGAAGCTATGATAACTGAGACTGAGATTTCCAGAACGGAGAAAGTCAGGCGCGATGTGCCCGCTAGTGGGATAACGTGGACACTAGTGAAGGATGCTCTGAGCACCAGACCCGTGGTGGTCTAGAAGAGCTGAAAAAAAAAAAACGGTCGTGCAGATCTGACATCGGTAGCTCTATAAATCGCAGGCGGGCGTATCGCTGTAAGCAACACAACAAAGTGGATATCCGTAGGGCACACGTCAGAAGTGCAGTGCATGTTTAGTGTTCGTTTGTTGTAACACCTAGTGCAAATTGAGTTTGAATGACACTATGCTATTGAATATCACAAGTGCTCACCTGCATGTCTGCTTTCTCCTCGACAAGATATTCCACTTTCTTCTTTGAGCAAATGTGGCGGTTCATTCAGCAGGCACCCGACACATGTGTCAGTATGTAATGTAAACTAGTTGATCAAGCAAATGATTTTGTCGGTAAAAAAATAAAAATAAAGGATTTAACCAGTTTGCGATTGTCAGTTTGTGTAGATAAGGAATCGGTGCTGGCTATACCGTCCAGAACGCATGGAAGGACTGTGATCTTGTTCCCTAAAGGCACTTTAGTAACAAAGCAAGATTAGTATGGCAAATGATGAGGCCATGGGAAGTTTGGATGCATGTAGGGGAGGGAATGAAGAGTTTAAAGTACCGCCCCTGTTTTTCAATTTACCTGAGCATCACCTTTTGCACGGCGGAAATCTTAAAACAGGTAGACTTGAAAATGTAAGCCTATACCCACCACATCCATGGGAATGACGATCCTCATAACCTACGCAACATACTTAATATTTGTTATACAAAAAAACACGTGTTCTATTATTGTAGCACATATCTTTGTCTGCAAAACATATTTTCTTATGAACTTGGTGTAAATGTGTTTAATGTTTATTTGACTATCGTTCCTTGTGTATGATTAAATTAAGACAGCTACAATATTTGTGTGTTATTATCTAAATCAAAGCTTTTATACTGTCCTAGTAAAAGGTTAGTGGTTCTGCTGGGATAGGATAGGATCACGCATTGCTTTGGGAGTTGTAGTGATAGTTGACTTGGAAGCTATATAAATATTTACATGGAAAACTACAACTACCAGAATACATTTCGCCTACGTCTGCTCGGTTGGTCCCTAAACAACCATGGCGTCGCACGGATATGGTACGAATCTACCGAAGTCTGGTGATTCTGAAGGGGAGAGAAAAGCTGCTGTATCTTTTGGATTTTCTAAAACGGTTAACAAATTTAAACCGAGTAATGACACTGCAATCACGAAAGATGAGCCAGATTACTTGACCGGAATCGATGGAAAAGAATTGCTAAGGTGAGCAACACAAGCTAGCGCTAGCTAACTGCGTAGCAAATGCATCTTATTTAGATGTGTTTTATCTTGTGCATTATTATACTGTGATCTCTTTGTCAACCAGCAAGTGTAATGAATGTGACTTTTCACAATGATTGTCTCACACAACTATTATTCATAAATATAAAGACGCTGATGCTGTGTAACGTTAGTGTGGGTAAATCGAGTCAACGTCGTTTTTGGTTTGTTTGTTTCTTCTTTTTTTTTTAACACTTCCTTGTCTGTGTTTTCAGTACAAAGCCAGTTGATAAGCCGAAGGAGATCATCATCCCCCTCATCCAAAAGAACCGCTGGTGTGACCGATTGGACAAAGCAACCAGAGACGACAGAAATGAAGCCAAGCCACAACATGTCCCACTTGAAGATGACTCTGTTGAATCTCAGGCTGTCAAAGAGCTTATAGAAGGTTTGTGGAGGAGGGACAATTAGGGCCTACATGGTATATTTAAGTAGGTAAAGGTATAAGAAACCATGCTAATATTTCTTTTATGTCGTTATTTTAGACTCTCAGAGGCAGCAAGAGAAGTGGCAGAATGGACCCCAGCCCGACCTTAACCTCTCCATCCCTCTGCTGATGCAAAACCAGGTCCCACAAGGTTTTGAGGATGGCGACAAAATCAAAGTTGATCTGCGACCTGAATCCGTAAGTATATGGACGGGAACTTGTGAGAAAAGCATCATCATCTTATGCTAATATGGTTCTGCTTTTTGAGTGCTGTTTAATTTTATGGCTACAAACCCCACAATCTCTATGAAATAGTTTTCCGAAAAGCTGCTATCAGCTATTTTTGCTCACCCCACTTAGTTTTTGAATACATTTTCATTGATTCATATGGTTCTTATGCATTCTATAGCAATGACCAGTAATCATACAAACGCATGAGAACCTCAATCATACACAATTTAATCAAAACAAAGTGGGGTGAGCAAAAGTGGCTGACTGCAGTTTTAACACTTTTTACTTTTTTGAAACATAAAAGTAAACGATTGACTACTTCAAGCTTACCATCCATTTAATATTACAGAAAATGAAGACTCGCGCTGTACTAGGCATATAACCATATTGTTAGGGTTCAACAGAGAAAGTTTATTTGGGGATTCAAAGCAGCAACCTTAGAAGTCAGTCTATTCTAGCTTGTGGCAACTATTTTTAGTTCAAGATCATAACTATAATTAGAAACCAACAATGATTTAAGACATTTCATAGAGTAGGTGAAAAAGTGTGTGCAGACATGGCAGATAGACCAACCGACTTGTTCCACCTATTATTTAAGAATATGAAACTGCTGATGGTCAATGCAGATGTTTTCCAACCGGAACAACTTTCATTCTCTATTTTGTTAGCATGTGTGTAAGAAGAACTTATAAATGAAATGCTCAGATACCAGTGTTTTTCCAGGCGTTTATTTCTGTAAATATAAAACAAGCCCTCCTGAGTCCGACTGTCTCCTACTTACTCCCATCACTCATTACAGCCATGACAGTTGGCAGTTTGACAGTGGTGCAATGGGCCCCTGGGCTCATTTAACGAATCCATCCCGCAGAACTGTTCTCCGCAGTAGAGTGGGGAGCTGAACAAGTACCACAGTCGGGGTGCGGGCTGCCATGTCTGCCTGGTGACTCTTAGTCAGCTCGTGCCAAGGCTGACTGACTGGAGCCAAGGGGTCAAGAACCACCAGCATAAGCTGTTTCTTTTGCTGTCACTCGGCACACAACACAGAAATGTTTTATGTAGCAGAAGTGGAAAATTACATTGGCATCTTACTTGGGCAGAATACTTGGTGGAATGACGGCAGCTCTTGTTGTGGATTTGTGTGGTGAATCATGTAGAGAGCGTTATTGTTCTTGTATTTGTCAGTCCACAGACGCAGATTATGACAACGTCCCCGTTGAAGCCTATGGTCTGGCTATGTTGAAGGGAATGGGTTGGAAGCAAGATGAAGGAATCGGGCGCACGTTTAAACAGTTAGTACTATTCCTATCCATCTTCCAAAATGTACCATTGTTGCTGTTACAAAGACCATTACATATTTGAAAACCAAGGAGCCAGACTCCATGCACTAAAAACCCCTTTGTCTGCACTTTCAACTGTGCGAGTAAAATAAAAAATATGTTTTAATCTCGCCCACATCCATTTTTGGCACAACGGGGATGTTAGTTATGCATTCACTAAGACTGCATTCATCAAGCTCCCTGTTTATTGATTGAATATACCTCTGCCCCGTAATTCCATTCAGAAACGTGAAACCTATTGAACACCAGCTTCGACCGAAAGGTTTAGGCCTTGGAGCCGATCGTTCAGCGATAAGGGACCTGGAGCCCAAGGCGCGTCGACGCGCCCCCAAGCCAGGAGACGAGCCAGGGAAAGAGGAAGACTTGGTACTGGGGCCTGGGGGCTGTGTGTTGGTGGAGTCCGGGGCACACAAAGAGCTCTACGGGAAGGTACGGCCAATATTATCTATTATAAAAATGGTATTGCCACTTTTCTTGAACCGTTATGTTGTGGTGTGTTGTGGTGTGTCAGCACTTTACAGTCAGGCATTTGGTGTGGTGCATGTGACAGATAGGGTGAATGCACAAGTTAAATTATTTACTAAAAAGGAGGTTGGCCTCCTCAAACCAAAGATGAAGCAATTCTGTTAAGTGCTTGGAATGCCCCAGATTGACCATCAACCCCTACATAATATTATTGGATTTCCTGAAAAAAACGATGCCATCCCGGGGTTTTTTTCGCACGCATGCATAGCAGGGTCTGATCGCAGCTGTTCACACATTTTACACTTCAGTCAAACTGCTACTGTATGTTTACTTTCCTGCTGAAGTACATCAAATTTGATGACTAGCTTCGATTAGTTTTTCTAAAGCAGACCGGTGCCTGGTAGCTTATTGGTCAGATCCTTTGACCTGCATGCTACTTATTGTATTGGTTGTACATGTTTTGCAGATAGAAGGGGTGGATCCTGACAACGCTCGCGTGGTGGTCAAGCTGGCCATCGGCGGGAAGACCGTCACCATCAGTCAATACGGAATTAAACTGGTTGATCGCAAAGAGTACGAAAGAAACAGCAAGGATCTCAGTGAGTACTTACACATATTTGATACTATGTGACACAATTTAGGAAGAACACTCATGAGGAAGGAATTTCTTTAGGTATCTTATAAGATATCTTATTATCCTATAATAAGACAGCCCTTGTCACCATTAGTTGGGATTATTTTGTACTCCAGATGAGACCACTAGACCTAAACAGCGAGCGGGTGTTCGTTTTGGTCTCAGATCAGTTTCAAGTCTGTTCACTTGGTAGTCTTGCAAACATGTCATACAACTGTACTATGGGAACGTCATTGGAATATGTGTGTGTGTTGGTACTATATTCCCAGCCATACCCCTACCTTGCACTATCTGGTTGGATTCTTACTGCATTTTGGTGTATTGTACTATAAAATAATAAAGCAATAAAGCTGAATCTAATCTGGTCTCCCATTTCAAGACATAAATATTTGGCTCTGGACAGGGACGGCTTGCAGAGTGAATTTGCAGCATTTCTGCATTATTCGACGCATAAAACAACTCTGATACTTATTCTTCATTATCTTTGATAGAAACTGAAAAACCGTGACACTGTGAAAAAACTGAAAAAAATTCAATAATTGAAATCTAGTTAATGGTTTTTCATTCGTGTTTCCTTTTTATTTCCCTCTAGGCCGCCTGAGTAAAGCCCACAAGGAAAAGGAAAAGGAGAAGGAGAGCAACAGAAAAGAGGATGAGAAGGGGAGTAATGTTGACGAGGGGAGAAAACACAAATCTTCAGAAAGAGACCGGGACAGAGGAAAAGACGAGAGGAAAAGGAAACACAGAGATTCAAGTCCTGAGAGGTGACGAAATACGAGGATGGATCCATGATGCTTTTCAGCTATTCACTCTTAACTTCCCAAATGTTGTTGCAACTCTTATTTTTTTTTTGTATAGCAACAGCACATTTCTTTTATAATCTCAACCAAACACATGTTTATATTGTTTGAGGCTGTACAATACATTTTCTTTCACATGCCTTGATAAAGTAATGCATTGACTGGGCATTACAATAAGGTACCCTATGTATTCCATTAGTAAGAGTAACTGAATTAACCCCATTAATGCCATGGCCCCTCCCAGAGAAAAGCCTGCCGTGAAGGAGCCACGGAAATTGCCGGCTGTCCCCTGTTGGCTCCAGCGAGACCTCAAAGTGCGCTTTATAGACAAAGCATTCAAAGGGGGCAGGTACTACAACTCAAAGGTACCCACAGAGCACATTGGCCTCTCTTAATCAAACTACGCTTCCCTGGTTAACCTTTCCTCATGCACATCATGTTGCACCTGCACTCCTACATATGGTGTTTTTGTTTCTTTTAGATGCGTGTGGAGGATGTCGTGACGCCCACTACCTGTATTTGTCGAACGGAAGAAGGAAGACTGTTGGATGGTTCGTTTGACTTGACTCTTTAAGTGACTCAACGTTAATGTGAATGCCTGAGCGTGTTAACGAACCCACTGTCACTATTTTATTGTAGATGTGAAACAGTCCATGTTGGAGACCATTGTGCCGAAGAACGACTCGGACTCCATCATGGTGGTTCTCGGCCAACACCGGGGGCAGGTGAGTGGACGACATGAATCACATTCATGACGGGTTACAATAAAGCACGGTCAGAATTGTAGATGAGATAATGGCAATTGTCAGAAAATTCCTTATTTAATCTTTTTTTTTTTTTTTAAGGTTGGTCGCATTCTTCAACGTGACCGGGACCGGAGCAACGCTTTGGTCCAGCTGGATCGGTACGAGGCGGATGTCTTCAATCTGGACTACGACACCATCTGTCACTATATAGGGGCTGTGGACCACTGAGTCCTCCTATGATCGGTGTTTACACTCTTCTACTCCCAGCCCAACCGCCAATTAGTCATATTGTATGTCGTAATGAACCTGGTGAGATACTGTCTTGTGCTATTTTACTTTTATAATAAAATCATGTTGAATTTCGTTTGTAGAGATGTTTTATTATATGAAAACGTATATAAAAAAAAACGAATGAGCTGGTACCCAGATGTGCTAACTCACTTCAATGTATTAACAAATAAGGTAAACTGAAAAAACAAAGATTATGTGCACATCTCAAATCCTTATTTACAGTCCCCTATTCTAAATGCTTTCAAAATCCCTGTATTCTATTAGTGTCCATATTTCAGAATAGAAATATGGATTTCACACAGAAATAGAAACTAGTACAGTGGCAACAGCAAAAAGAAGGTATGCATTTCTGATGTATCAGAGGGTTATGGTGAATCCTTGGGTGGTTGGTTTGCTGCGTTGGCCCTCAGCACAGCCCCCGGGCTGGGGTAGGGCCGCTGCTGGAACAGAGGCCCCGCTGCCGTGGTGTCTGCGCCTGTCTTGGCTTCATTCCGTTTGGGCAGGCCAGTGGACCATGAGCCCCTGGAAAGAAGGAGAAAGGAAGTGTGTTCAATTTCCTCAAAGTCTTAAGGGGGGGGGGGGGGGGTTAAGGAAAGCAGTTGGCCCTTACCTTGGTGCATCGGAGTAAGCACTAGGATCCATTGGGTCCATCTCATCATCCTTTCGCCCTAAAACAAGTGGCCAAACAAAACCATTGTTATGTGTCACTTCCACACTAAATATAACATGCTACTGATGGTTTTCATATTAAAGTAACAACCGATTGCCCAGTAGATCGCATCACCTCTTTTGCCTTTGTTGTAGGGTGCAATGTCATCCCTCCTCTGCTTTCTTCGATCTCGATCCCTTCCGTCATCTCTCTCCCTCTCCCTCTCCCGCTCTCTTTCCCATTCTCGTTCTCTGTCTCGCTCTCGTTCTCTGTCAGGCTTCTCAAATGGCTTCTCAATTCTGTCCTCCGCACTTACATCTACTAAAAGAAGAAGATAAAATAGCCTGTAATTGCAAAGAAGAAACGCAAGACGTAGATGGACATTTACGATTGATTTCAATATGTCTACCTCTTGGTTTCTTGGCAGATTTGGTAATGATGGTAGTTGGGTCGTTTGGGGATAACCAGGCAACCATATCCGTCTCTACATTCCAGTAATAAGGAAGTCCACTGAACAAAAACATGTAAATGGACAAAGGATTAATTTAGGCCAGATCCCAACCTGAGAAACATGGCAGACAGGAAGAACAGAGTAATTCTTCTCAGACCCAATGCTTCAGAGAAACATCTACACAATAACCAATAATTACATCTACCAACAAACATGCATAACGTTATTTGAACAGATATGTACCACGACTAACTTACCAAATAGGATCAAACACTTTGTACCAGTTGGGTGGCAAATTCTCTAGTCTCGTTGCCTCATAGTCTACGTTGTTGTCATCATAGTCCTCAGCAATGATCTCCTCATCTACATCTAAATTAATTTGTTCAAGAAAGAAATGTGTTGGGCAACATATGACATAAATGATTTAGATACATGGATTATTATTTTGATAATGTTACCTTGTTCTGATGGTTTTACAATCCCTCTCTTGGCCAAGCGAGCCAGCAATGCTGGAGGCAGAGGCATCCTAAGACCAAATAGTGAATGGCAAACTCGGCTGTAAAAAATAAAGGTTGCACCCATTCCAATAACACGAGGTGATTAAGACATTTGGGGACTGGGGAGAACGAAAAATATATTTATATAATCGATTAGTGTAAACCAATACTACGGATTGCAATTTGTATTTGGCATTAAGAAATGTGCAGTTTGAGACACGGTTCCCTGTCTAAATAGAAAGAATACAACTCCTTGGATGAAGCAACAATTGCTCATAAAAAAAAGAAATGTTAACATGAACAAGAAATTATTTAATGACTACCTTTTATCTGTAAAGTAGATCTTTAGTTTACAGCAAGTCGAGTAGAATGGACGCACCACTCGCCGAACGCATGACGCGTGTTGATGACATCACTATCTCTGACGACAACAAACATGGAGGAGTATGCCCGTGAACCTTGGTAAAGTATTAACGAAACATTCCCTTTACTGGTAATAGCTTACAGGACAGATTCTGTCTTTGTTGTTAAAGAACAATACAGTGCATTGGTTTGCATCTCAATCACATATTTTTATCTTATCTAAAATATAACAAATAAACTAATTCTAAAACTCAACAGAAGCCAGCTGTCTCCCAGAGTAGTAGAAGGGTCAATGTTGGAGTTAAACAGCCAAGTGCCTAAAGGAAGACACACCAACGAAAATCTGTTCAACAATATAACCTGACATATAACAACTGCAAGACGTTCCATAGCATTTTCGTAAACCATCGAAGTATGTATCAGGCTAGATTATCATCTGTGTTTTGTTTATGAATGATATTCCTACCCCTGCATCCTCCACATCTCTTCCAGTCCCTGGAGGATAGTGGATGACTGTGGGGGTGCTTTCACCATGGGTGCAATCGGTGGAGGCGTGTTCCAGGCCATTAAGGGCTTTCGCAATGCCCCTGTGGTAAGCGACATTATAACTTGCCCATTATCACCTAACATTAAAACACAATTGATTGCACACACAGTTATTTAAAAAATAAGCTTGAATGTAGCTTATGTTTGTATGTATGGATCACTACAGGGTGTCCGACACAGACTGAAAGGTAGTGTGAGTGCTGTACGAATAAGAGCTCCACAGATTGGAGGTGAGAAGGTCTTTGTTTTCTGTTTGGACATTGTATTTCTTCTTCCTCTCTTCATAATATGATATTATAGTTGTAACTCAGTGCTTACCAGTCACAGATTGCTGAACCCAGCTGCTCCATCCGTGGTGTGTTTTGCAGGGAGCTTTGCTGTGTGGGGTGGGCTTTTCTCCACCATTGACTGTGGTTTGGTACGTCTGAGAGGGAAAGAGGACCCCTGGAACTCCATCACGAGTGGGGCGATGACTGGGGCCGTCCTGGCAGCACGAAGTAAGTGTTGCCAGATGCAACCAGATACACATACAACAACAAGCACTAATATGTCTGCCCTTAAACGTTTTCAGTTTAAGATGTTGTGTTTATTGTCTCCAGGTGGGCCCTTTGCCATGCTGGGCTCTGCCATGATGGGAGGGATTTTGCTGGCTTTAATTGAAGGCTTTGGGATTCTGCTTACCAGATACACAGCACAGCAATTAAAAAACCGTAAGTTAAGTTTAACGTTTGTAATTATACCTCGGGACAATCTTTAACAAGCAAGCATTTATTTTGCTCAAACCAAATGTTGTCTTACTTTTGGCCGGTCATATTTCTAATGTTAAAGCAATTCATTAAGTGTGTTCACGTGTGTATGCCTAGACTTGTGATTAAACCTAATTAGTAATAATTGCTTTGGCAATATCTTTCAAGTAGTCACAAAAAGTAAATTGGGTGAATATCAACATCCGATTGGTCTACTTCACGTTTCTTCTCTTTTCCATCCCTCAGCGGGTCCTTTCACAGAAGATCCGGGCCAGTTGCCTCCAAAGGATGCAAGTCAGAAAGCAGGCTGGTAGAGGAAGGCACTGTCAGTATGAAGGCAGTCAGGCCCCAGCACAGCCACAGTAAGTCAAACACAAGGGGTTTTACAAGGAAGACTAGGAAGAGAGGTTGACTTCACTCTTGCATAGTTGCACTTTAACCTATTTCCTCAGGGCTAAATGGTAATGTGGACTTTCGTTGTTTATGTGTTATTTATTGCATTTTGCAGCTGTGCTCCATTTAGCAACATCTGCACATTTTGTGATTATTGTAGTGCACTAAAGTAGACATGGGTTTCTCTCTTTTTTTTACCAAAGAGATAGTTAGTTCATTTATTTAATTTAAGTTATTGGTAATGTTGTTTTTGTCGGATACATCTAGGTATGTAAGCAGGGTAAATGTATGTTATGATTTAATTAGCACATTTAATGTTTGGGATATTATTAGTCAAGTCATTAAAGTGACAATCTCAAAGATTTTCATGTAAAGAAATGTCAGTTAAGTCACTATCAATCGCTGAATGAAGTTATGCAGAAATTGCTTTAACCACAACTGGGTTTGAAACATGAATTTGGTCAAAAACGAAATTGATGTGAATAATATTTCATATATGTTCAGTTTAAGATTTTACAATGTTTACTAAGCTTTTGCTTCAAAATACATGATGATCTGTACATTTTGAAAATATACAACAATGTAATTATTTATTTATTTCATTGAAATTCCCCTGTCAAGCTGTGAACAACTAACCTTTTCAGAATTTGAACAATAGTTCAAACATATTTTTATTGTATGATTGTGCAATACTGTAATTAACATTGATTGCATTCTACATTTCTACATTCTACATGCAAACGACCCACATTATTAACTTATTTCGCACTTTTGAACTTGTCAGCTTAAACTATCAGTAGCATACAATTGTAGCAAGTATACCGTTGTATAAAGTCTTTATATAGGCCTTTCTATGTTCTCAATAGTAGTGTTCATTCAAAGGTATTAAAGACACCAGCTTCAGTTGAACTTAATGTGTTGATTTTTTTTCATGTCGTCATTTAAGCAATTTTCAAAAGCTTAAAATGTCTTCAGCAGTCCAGTAAAGACCAGATGGACACCTGCTTACCATCGACTGCTGACCCATTTAAGAGAGAGCTGCGCCCTCTAGCGCTACAAACCTGGTTTTACATCCCAGTTGTTCATAGTTGCTGTCCGAGGTTCTCAATCGTATTTTAAAAACTTTTATCAAGGACTACCTCATCGACAAATAGGATTTCCAGATATAATCTAAATAGAATACGATTTTATTTTACTGAAAGATCTGAAAGCAACGGTTTCCTGACTTGAGCTACTGCGATTTACACTGTCAACCTTTTTAAACGGCTCAATTAGTTTAATCCCGAGGGTTGACCACCGCGAATAAAGCAGCTTCTTCATAGGAATATTTTTGTCTGGTGTCTCTCTTGCGTGGTCAAACGTGACAGTTCCAATTTGAACTTGGAGGAATTTGCTAGAAACCTAGACTTGAATTGTATTTGAAGGTTTCAAGTCTTAAGGTTAGGGGGGGGGGGGGGATGGCTCTAACGTTAGCCCCTCTGCTGAATGGCTGATGGCTTGCTCCTTTTATATTGGCGCTTTCTTTGCGAGCTGCTGCTCTGCTATGTTTGTAATATTTAATTATTTTGCTCATGGTGCGTCGCATTTCTTTGGAAGAGTTCATGGTTGGATTTGAATTCGTAGGGCTGAACTACCGACATGGACGCGGGGAAAAAAGGTAGGTTTCAAAAGGATTCCTCTAAAGTGTTAGTCCCGTAGAATGGCTGACATGGACGACAAATCGTTCCAGTTAAGAGCCAGCTTGCCAAACAGCTACCCCTCCTAAATATCATATTATTGACTATTGATTCAACTGCGTAGGTAAATGATATTCTAGCTGACTGTTGGAAGCATTTGAAGCTATTTTGATTGACAACTGTTATAGGGGTTTTGATTTGGTTATCAATACAAGCTTTGTTTGCTACACACAGACCTATAACGACAATGAAAAAGGACAACTATGAACTTATGATAATAAAAAATGTTGATTTCACTAATCTTCTAGTAAAAGGGTAGGCCCAAGTTTCTCATTTATTTGCATTGCCTAGTACTGGTTGTTTCTTTATAGGCCTTAGAATTCCTAGGATTTAAATGAAAGAAATACCTGCAGATGTTCACAGCCCTATGTGGGGCTATGTACCAAGCTGCTCCCAATAAAGCAGTAGGTCACATCTGATCTTATTCTATGCATCCTCTTGAAATAAACCATGTCCTGCCTGGCTATTGGGGCCATGTCCTGTATAATTTCACAGCTGCATCATACATTTAGAATCCTGCTAAGATACACACGAGGAGCCTGGACACTTCAGCTATTACATTCCCTAGGAACAGTATCCAGCAGGCTCAGCAAATGTGGCTTCCCTAATTATAGTCTCAACTTCAAGATCACTGAACAAATGGCATTGTCTCATGGATTAGGCCTACCTACCATACCATAAAATATGAATTATATTTTGGTTTTATTTAATTCCCAGTCATTCGGTTTCGTGTCCGTCGCAGATGTCATTGACTCATTACTGTACTCTTATGTATTTCTCCGGGTCTATGTTCTTCGATAGATGCTGCCAACGGGGGAGATGGCGGGAAGTCGGACACCCTGGGCTCCACCGGCTCGGCCAGGAAGAGGGGCGGGGGGGCCAAGAAGGCCATACAGGCCAACAAGTCTGCCCTCAGGGCCCCCCGAGCTCTCTGCTGCCTCACCCTCAGCAACCCCATCCGCATGGCCGCCCTGGCCCTCGTAGAATGGAAATATCCTGTGTGCATGCGTGCATTTGTTTGGGTGGTGTTTGCATATGGATGAAGTCAAACTGTCTGAATGTGTATGTGTTGCATGGCAGTGCACGTAATTTAAAGATAAGAGTAGGCAATTTATTTTAGAAACATTTATTGTCAAATTTGTCGAAATTATCGTAACATCCCGACAGCAATCAATAAATCAAATGCTTTGACATAAAAAGAAAAACCGGGTTTATTTGGCTGTCGAAGGCTGGTAATAAGCCCGTCCAATCAATTAATTTGGCCCGAATGAAATAATTACCTCGCTGTCTATTTACCTACCCGGCTACCTGCCTGCACTCTACCCGTGTACTCATTGTGAATGACCGTACCTTTCACAAAGGCTAGGCACCTGTTGCTAAAGCTAGCAAGCTATTCATGTGTTTTGGGGTAGTGGCCTCGGACAGCAGGCCTGAAGGTTGCTTTCAAAATCGAGCTACTCCTGGTATTTCTAACTTGCCTACCCTAGCTTTAAATGATGTCGTTTATTCAATCCTTGACTCCAGTCCTGCAGGCCTTTCGATATATTCATCCTCCTTGCCATCTTCGCCAACTGTGTAGCTATGGGCGTCACCAAACCCTACCCAGACGACGACTCCAACGCCACCAATCACAATCTGGTGAGTCATCTCCAGAGAGGGTCTTTCTAAATACTAAGGCACTGACTAAATGTGGATTTGCATCAATGTAAATATAATATAAAAACCACCGTGGCATGTAGTATGGCATTAGATATATGGAGAGAAAGACAGACAGATCGACAACATCTATGCATTCATTAATACATACATTAATTAATATACATACATACATACATACATACATACATACATACATACATACATACATACATACATACATACATACATACATACATACATACACTGATACAAAAATCATGGATACATTGCTGCAAGCCTTAATGCACATATGTAAAGGAAAAATATGTTTAATATGCCATGTACAAACATTAATTCCATCATAGAATATACGTTAGTAATATATCTTAATTAAAAAGAAAACTTACATTTCATGTGATGAACTGACAAAATGAATTACATAATTAAATGTAATGAGTGTAGCCTCTAGTAAACCTATTTGTGACATTAGCTATTACCAAGAGGGTAATGGTGTTCTGTTAAAGGATAATGACATTAAGGAAGAAAAAGTTGTGGTCAGTCTTAGGTCAGGTGATCCTCTCAGGAATAATGACACCATCTGCTCGCTTTCTTTCTCTGTCTCTCTGTCTGTCTCTCTCTCTCTCTCTCTCTCTCTCTCTCTCTCTCTCTCTCTCTCTCTCTCTCTTTTTCTCTTTCCCCTTTACATCACTGAACTTTCAATACCAGCTATTCGCCTAAAAAGCTCATAACTAATCAATCCCATCTTTTAATGATGGGTGGATCACAGCATGTAATAATGTGACTAAAGACCCTCTTCACAGAGGCGACATTGTAAGGCAAACCAATGTGTAGTTCATAATACTAATTAAGGGTCTGCTCCTTTATGCACCAGGGCACGTAGTACATGGTCAATGGGTGTTATCTCCACTTGTTTGGTCTACTATCTGTGCCCTGGGACATAAAAGTAGCACATAATTAGTGTTATGAGCAACACCTGTGTTTGTCCTATGATGACGTCTCTGTGAAAAGGTTCATTAATACAATTATGTAATTTCCACTAAAATGTAGTTTTAATTCATGATATTTTCTGATTTATATGTAACCTAGTAATAACTTAGTTAATATACTTCACTACCCTTCTGTTGCTGTATTTTTTTATATATATATGTTTTTTCTCATCTCTGTCAAATATCAAATCATCGTATCTCACGCAATGTGTCACGTTATCCAACTGTGTCAGTAGGATGTAAAGCTGGTTGACAGTGGCACTGATTAGCAGAACTAGGCTGAAGGTTACTGAAAAGGTATACAGTGACCAGATTAAGCCTGCAGGATAGACAGTAGGTTAAGAGGTCACAAAGCCACTGGGATGAATACGTCACATAGACTTTTCTTGTCCATTGTTTGTGAGAGAAAAAGGAGTGACTGTTATTTTGATCCAGGAAAAACGAAACTAAACTATTAGTATTCATCTGAATGCTAATACCTTCTTGTATCAGTAATAAAGGTGACCATACTTACAATGACTAACCCCATTTCCTTTCCTGTATGTATCCAAAATATAACCCCTAGCTATACAGCGATAGGGTTCATGCTTCATTCAAGTCAGATTTACCCTTGCACTAACAAGGAAAAGAAAGGACAGTTTGCCTGAAGACTCCCTCTTCCTCCTGTGTGCACAGGAAAAAGTAGAGTACATCTTCCTTGTCATCTTCACCATCGAGACCTTCACTAAGATCCTGGCCTACGGCTTGGTCATGCACCCCAGCGCCTACATACGCAGCGGCTGGAACTTGCTCGATTTTGTCATCGTCATCGTCGGGTATGTTGATACACATAGATATGCACTTATACATCTGTAGCGCTGTCACGTATAGGATTAGATGTCACATATCACTCCGGATGTGTGTGTGTGTGTGTGTGTGTCGTGCAGGCTGTTCAGTGTGATGGCCGAGGGAATGACGGACCACAAGCCAGGGGAGGCCCACCACGCTGCAGGCAAACCCGGGGGCTTGGACGTCAAAGCCCTAAGAGCATTCAGGGTGTTGCGACCGCTCAGGCTGGTCTCTGGAGTGCCAAGTAGGTTCTCACTGTCCCCTGTCCCCTGTTCTCACTGTCCCCTGTCCCCTGTTCTCACTGTCCCCTGTCCCCTGTTCTCACTGTCCCCTGTTCTCACTGTCCCCTGTCCCCTGTTCTCACTGTCCCCTGTCCCCTGTTCTCACTGTCCCCTGTTCTCACTGTCCCCTGTCCCCTGTTCTCACTGTCCCCTGTCCCCTGTTCTCACTGTCCCCTGTTCTCACTGTCCCCTGTCCCCTGTTCTCACTGTCCCCTGTCCCCTGTTCTCACTGTCCCCTGTTCTCACTGTCCCCTGTTCTCACTGTCCCCTGTCCCCTGTTCTCACTGTCCCCTGTTCTCACTGTCCCATGTCCCCTGTTCTCACTGTCCCCTGTCCCCTGTTCTCACTGTCCCCTGTTCTCACTGTCCCCTGTTCTCACTGTCCCCTGTTCTCACTGTCCCATGTCCCCTGTTCTCACTGTCCCCTGTCCCCTGTTCTCACTGTCCCCTGTTCTCACTGTCCCCTGTTCTCACTGTCCCCTGTTCTCACTGTCCCCTGTCCCCTGTTCTCACTGTCCCCTGTTCTCACTGTCCCCTGTTCTCACTGTCCCCTGTCCTCACTGTCCCCTGTTCTCACTGTCCCCTGTTCTCACTGTCCCCTGTTCTCACTGTCCCCAAGGCACTTCTTTACAAATTGAGTCCACGGTTACATGAACTTCAAATGTTGCAGTATATATTTCTTATATCTTTCTGCTGTGACACCCTGGTTTCCTGTCTGGGATTAAAAAAGAGTGACCTTATCTTATCTCCTGTGTTGTGCGCTAGGTCTGCAGATTGTGTTGAACTCCATCATGAAGGCCATGGTGCCTCTGCTCCACATTGGTATGCTGGTCATGTTCGTCATCATCATCTACGCCATCATCGGCTTGGAGCTCTTCATAGGCAGGATGCACAAGACCTGCTACTACCTGGGCTCAGGTCTGGACATACACCGCAGATCACCTATGTCTGTACCACGTGTAGCCTAGAGTTGTGTTGCTTTGACCTGGACATAATCAAGCTAGTTATCAAGCTTTTTTGCACTCTGAGACAGACGGACAGACCGTCTGAGCCCGTTAGAGATTACAGAGAGATTGTTCATGTGCTATATACAGTAGAAACGGATCCTTTTCCACATGTAATGCATTCAGTTACTGTTTGTTTCCGCCCCACTAGACTTAATGCTGGACGATGACCCAACGCCTTGTGCTTTTGCTGGAAACGGGCGCTTCTGTATGTCCAATGGGACAGAGTGCAGGGGAAAGTGGGAGGGGCCAAACGGTGGGATCACAAACTTTGACAACATATTCTTCGCTATGCTGACCGTGTTCCAGTGCATCACTATGGAGGGCTGGACGGATGTGCTTTACTGGGTAACTCGATTCTTCCATTCATTCCACATCTGTTATATCCTCCTCTGCCTCCCATGTTGTTCTGATAGGAAACAATTTCAAAGTGTGGTCTTGCCTCTTGCGCTCTCTTGCTCCTTATCCTCCCTCAAACCTCCACACAGATGAACGACGCCATTGGCTTTGAGATTCCCTGGATCTACTTTGTGTCTCTAGTCATCTTCGGATCGTTCTTCATCATCAACCTCGTATTGGGTGTGTTGAGCGGGTGGGTGTCCTTGAAAAGACGTTGTGAGCTATGTGTCTGCTGTCCATAGTAGTATCAAGCTAAATGGTGTAAAACCATACATCTATGTCGTTTCATTTTGTCTATCTAGTAAAGTGACAAACAACAAATAGCTTTTATAATAACATCCTTCCATTCCTACTCTGTGTGTGCATGTATATGTTGTTGTTGGATGCGTGTGCCTGCGTGTGTGCGTTCCTGTGTGTGTGTGTGTGTGTGTGTTTGTGTGTGCGTTCCTGCGTGTGTGCGTTCCTGTGTGTGTGTGTGTGTGTGTTTGTGTGTGCGTTCCTGCGTGTGTGCGTTCCTGTGTGTGTGTGTGTTTGTGTGTGCGTGCCCTGGCAGAGAGTTCTCCAAAGAGAGAGAGAAGGCGGTGGCTCGCGGGGAGCTGCAGAAGGCCCAGGAGAGCAAGCAGCTGGAGGAGGACATGATCGGCTACATGGACTGGCTCATAGAGGCCGAGGACGTGGACGAGGAGGGCAACAAGCGTGAGTAGGACATCCCTGCACACACACACACACACACACACATACACAGCCAAAACATACCTCCGCATAAACACACACACTCACACACACACACACACACAGCCAAAACATACCTCCGCATAAACACACACACACACACACACACACACACAGCCAAAACATACCTCCGCATAAACACACACACACACACACACACACACACACACACAGCCAAAACATACCTCCGCATAAACACACACACACACACACACACACACACACACACACAGCCAAAACATACCTCCGCATAAACACACACACACACACACACACACACAGCCAAAACATACCTCCGCATAAACACACACACTCACACACACACACACAGCCAAAACATACCTCCGCATAAACACACACACACACACACAGCCAAAACATACCTCCGCATAAACACACACACACACACACACACACAGCCAAAACATACCTCTGCATAAACACACACACACACACACACACACACACACACACACACAGCCAAAACATACCTCCGCATAAACACACACACACACACACACACACAGCCAAAACATACCTCCGCATAAACACACACACACACACACACACAGCCAAAACATACCTCCGCATAAACACACACACACACACACACACACACACACACAGCCAAAACATACCTCCGCATAAACACACACACTCACACACACACACACACACACACACAGCCAAAACATACCTCCGCATAAACACACACACTCACACGCACACGGATCAACATAGATAGTTATGCATGCACATACCTGAACCACAGAACAGCACAGACAAGTTCATACACATAAACAGACACACACACACACATACAAACATACACATAAATACACACAAAGGAACACGCACACATAAACACTCACACACGCATGTGCCCCCACATGACTGCGCTGTTCATAAACCTAAACATGCCCTTGTGTACACCTCTGTAAAGAAATGACAAAGATCTATATGTTGAACTATATTGGAGACATCTTTTTTTTAACCAATGTACACACACACACACACACATACATTTTAAGTGATGTAACCCTCTTTTGTGTGTTTCCAAAGGTGCTGCAATAGCAAAGAAAAAGATGATGAAGAAGTTTGGCTGGTACAAACAGAGTGAGGACGGAGGTATGTCAGCCATCTTTTTGCTCCTTCTGTTTCCACTCTTTAGCGTGTTTAGTTGATTCTGTTGACTAACACGAGATGGCCCTCCACTCTTTCTTTAAATAGAGTCGGATTCTGACGATGACATCGCATATCTCGATGATGACAGTGGCTTCTGTGCTTCCTTGATGTAAGACAAGAACAACATATTTTGTCAAAAAATGTGATTTGTTAGAATTGATCTCCTGAATAATCTGGTTTGTTTTCTCGTTACTCACAGGGCAAAGATGATGGCCAATAGTTTCTGGTGAGTCGTTCAATATCCCTAAGTAGAGTAAGTTGACAGTTAATAAGAAATAAATAAATAATAGGTATTATCAGGTTGGCAGTTGGCTAGTGCGCTGCCAACCATCTCTCTTTCAACCCACTTTCATGTGTCTCTTCACTGTCCTGTCCATAAAACGCACATAAAAAGCCTGTAACCCCCCCCCCCCAAAAAACAACAACTGATTTATCAACACACCGCTCAAGCCCCTCCTCTTGTGAATCACCCCTTGTTTTGTCTCGTTCCCTAGCGACCAGTTGTGCCAGCTGAACCACACCTTCAGGAAGAATTGCCGGGTGGCCGCGAAGTCCAACAACTTCTACTGGCTGGTTCTCCTGCTGGTGTTCCTCAACACTGTGGCCAGTGCCTCCGAGCACTACGGCCAGCCCGCGTGGCTCACCGAGATGCAAGGTCATCCTCGCTCACACACCGCCTCTTCTTATAACCCTCCCCACTGTATTTTGTGATACACAGTGCCATAGTACAAACCACACTGTAACAATATCAGATAATCATATACAGCATAATACAGGAAAAGAACAAGAACAACAAGAAGGAAAGTAAAAATTGGTATAGAACATTTGTTTGTGTTTTAATGAACATGTAATGAGTACAGTTATAAAGAAGAAATCAAATGTGCATCCTTTTTAATTTTGTACCCCAGAGCGCGCCAATAAGATCCTGTTGCTGCTGTTCACGCTGGAGATGTCGATGAAGATGTACGCCTTCGGGCTGCAGATCTACTTCATGGCGCTGTTCAACCGCTTCGACTGCTTCGTGGTGTGCGGCGGCATCCTGGAGACGCTGCTGGTGGAGCTGGAGTTCATCCCCCCCATCGGCATCTCCGTGCTGCGCTGCATCCGACTGCTCAGGATATTCAAGATGACCCGGTAAGCGACTTCCTGTCAGATGCATGGAGAACACTTCAGTGGTTCCCCCTCCAGTGTTTGCCCTTAAGGCTCCAATAGCAGCTATGAGGCTGGTTTCAAATTATGGTTTTAATCAACATCTAAATTCTCTAAAGTTGGTACATTTTGGTACGTTTTCACAATATTTGAAATGGATTGATGATCCTCACCTTGACATTTGTATCCACAAATACACACAAACGCATGTGAATGTTAGAGTACTAGACAAGCAAATCCATGTGTAGGCCCATGCCAAATCCACTCAGCACTCTTTTTTGTACCAAATTACATTATTTTGTTTGTATTGTGCTTTAAGAGTCGTCTCTGAGTAGTAATTAAATCAGCACATCGAAATCCAAATTCACATTGAATAAAAACGTATAAACATTTTAAATGAACATTGAAATGAAGAAACACCAAATGTCATTGAATTGAATCAGTATATAACGAGGAGCTCTCTGACTGCTATTGTAAAGGTATTGTAATGTATTGCCAGGCACTGGGCGGCCCTGTCGGATCTGGTGAACTCTCTGCTGAACTCCATGAAGGCTATCTGCTCCCTCCTGCTCCTGCTCTTCCTCTTCCTCATCATCTTCGCCCTGCTGGGCATGCAGCTGTTTGGAGGCAAATTCAACTTTGACGAGACTCAGATGAAGAGGAGCACATTTGACTCCTTCCCACAGGCCCTGCTCACCTGCTTCCAGGTGAGCAGGACCCCTCTGTTATGGAGACAGCCAATCCCTTACCAAGTTTCATGAGTGGATCACATGATCCTATTTCATTGACAAATGTCTTTCTTTTCTTTCCATCATTCATTCATTTATCCATTAATTCAAGTATTCATTCATTCATTTTGTCTTTCTTTCTTTCTTTCTTCCTTCTGTGGACTGTCTGTCTTTATGTCTGTCTGCATGTCTTTCTGTTTGTCTGTCTGTCTGCAGATCCTCACCGGCGAGGACTGGAACGCTGTGATGTATGATGGCATCATGGCGTACGGAGGGCCTGTCTTCCCCAACATGGTGGTGTGCATTTACTTTGTCATCCTCTTCGTCTGCGGTAACTGTATCCTTTCTAAGAACACCATCAGCGTGGTTATTCAAACTGTGAGACTGTCACACCTTATGATTGCCCTGAATCATTTTACAGTTATCCATTTGATGTATATAAACTGGATCTTTAATAGCAAAACCAGACATCCTTCTCAATGTCTTCTTGGCTATCGCTGTGGACAACTTGGCAGGTGGAGGGGGAAAAAAGAAAGAGGAGTAAGTAGCATTTTCAGCGGAGATTTTATAAGGTGTACATAAATCACCCATCAAGTGTAATTAAATGTACATACATTCTTTAATGTTTGGTTAAACGGGCAGAGTCACAGACCTATAGTGTATTTTCAGTCAGGCCGACTCCTCAGTAACTGATACGTTTCATTTGTAGGGAGAAAAAGGAGGACGACGACGAGTGGGATGAAGATGAGGAGAAGGAGGATGAAGAAACAGGGGTAAAATATAATATGTAACCTTGACTATGCATTCTGTTCGATTTTTACAAACATAACAATGGAAATCAATGAAAAAGAAATGGGGTCTTTGTTTTCCTCTGTTCTCCACCTGTGCAGAACGAAGAAGATGACTGGCAGGAGAACGAAGAGTTGAGAGCCATCGAGGGCTTGGAGGGTGAGCGGGGAGTGCACTGTGGAAGAATGCTGCACACACTTTCTGAGGGCGTATTGATTTATTGGGTTGTTCTTGTGCTGCAGGAGTGGCTCCTCTGAAGCCGGAGTTTTCTGGGCCAAAGGAGAAGATCGTCCCCATTCCTGATGGAAGCTCATTTTTCCTTCTGGGGAAGAAGAACTGGTAATGACAGATTCTCCACAATCAAACTCCTTGTGTCTTTGTTGTGGATGCAGAGTTGAAGTGCCTTCCTGATTCTGCTGATTCTGAAGGCAAAAGCATAAGCATTCATTTAAGAGCTCATCTCACATTTCACTGTGCAATCCATTCAATTCATTAGTGGTCCATTTTCCATCTGAAAGAAATGCCCAACACATCTTGGAAATACCCATGACTGTGGTTAAGTTTGTGTGTGTTACAATGTTTCAATTCAAACCAGTACTTTTTTGTTCTGAACTATAAATGTAGTTTAGCCCTGCTCAATTATGCAGTGTTTTTGTGTTGTCGTTTTGTAAGATTACCTTCAATCGGCCAGTAAAGTCTCAACTTGCAGGTTGCCTCCTGTGTCTCTGCAGTCGGGTGTACAGTAATGAAGAAACCTGATGCAATGCTGCTCCATTAAGACATGCTCCATGCTACGTTTATTAGGATGTGTTGCATGTTATAGGTTCATTCCCTCACTCTACTCACTTTATCCCACCTGCAGCTTGCGAGTGGCCTGCCACAACCTCATCCACCACCCCTATGTCACCAACTTCATCCTCATCTTCATCATCCTCAGCAGTATTTCCCTGGCCGCTGAGGATCCCATCAAGTCTCACTCCTTCCGAAACGTTGTAAGACTGCTGACACCACAACTGCTCCAGAACCGCTCCATGATGAGGGTTAGGGTTAGGGTTAACCCTAACCCTAACCCTAAAACATTTACATTTAGGTTTAGAAATGAAGTTGGCGTTTAGATTCCCGAGAAGTTGGAACATCTAAGCGGTCCGCTACGCCCAGTGTTACACCAACGCTAAGCTAGACTCCTTCGACGTTAAACTCCATGGGAAAACATTGGCAACGCCGTCGCTGAAAGCTCATCATGTGTTCACCGCTTCATGCCTTCAAATGAGCAAGTGCATGTCATTCATAGACTTGATACAGTGCCGTTTGTTTTTGCTCCTCCAGGTACTCGGCTATGCTGATTATGTGTTCACCTCAGTGTTCACAGTGGAGATCATTCTGAAGGTAATCACAGTGACCATGATTTGATATTAACAAAAATCCAATAATGTCCCCAAAAAACAAAGATTTATGTATTTAGTATTATGATGCAAGTTTTCCTGTCTTTCTAGATGACCGTTTATGGAGCTGTTCTGCACACAGGCTCCTTCTGCCGAAATGCCTTCAACCTCCTGGACCTGCTGGTCGTCAGCGTGTCCCTCATGTCCTTCTTCCTTCAGTGAGTCAACACACTCAAGTAGCAGCCAGCCCTCCTGTAAAGACCAACAAGATCAGTTTCTTGGAGAAACTTCAATATTCTTTAATTGAAACTTGCTAACACGATCAGATCTCATGTTCATCTTCTGAGTAAAAACCGTGACAGCTTTAGTTGACTACAGTTGTAATGCTCTCCTGTTGCTACTTTCAGCTCAAGTGCCATCTCCGTGGTGAAGATCCTCAGGGTGCTGCGCGTGCTCAGGCCACTCAGAGCCATCAACAGAGCCAAGGGCCTCAAGGTAGCCAGAGCTGCTTTCTTTCCTGCTTTCTTTCTTTCTTTCTATCTTTTTGTCTGCCTTTCTGTCCATCTTTCTTTCTGTTGGTCTGTCTTTCTCTCCTTCTTTCTTTCTTGAAAATATGTTTGTATTTCCTGAATAAAATTGCTTTCTTTTGTGTGCCCACAGAACGTCGTGCAGTGTGTGTTTGTAGCAATCCGAACTATCGGCAACATTTTGATCGTAACTTCCCTTCTGCAGTTCATGTTTGCTTGCATTGGCGTGCAGCTCTTCAAGGTGCATGGATCTTCCTCTTTGTACCTGACTATTTCCATGCGCTCTAATCATTCGGACTTCTGGTCAGCTGGTCCCCGGCTGGCTTGATGATGTCATCACTTACCTGTCTGCTGCTCTGCGTTCTAGGGGAGGTTCTACAGCTGCACAGATGAGGCGAAGCATACGCCAGATGAATGCAAGTAAGTAAGTCTCATGCTTTTCTGTGTAAATATTATGAGCAACATCAGTGTTAAATATCGCTGTCGTGGTTGTCTGGAATCAAAGGGGAACCTTTGTAGTCTACAAAGACGGCGATATGAACCACCCCATGGTGCGAGAGCGGATCTGGGAGAACAGCGATTTCAACTTTGACAACGTGCTGATGGGCATGCTGGCTCTGTTCACCGTGTCCACATTTGAAGGCTGGCCGCAGTAAGTAATAACATGACAATATATATGTATGATGTATGTACTATCTAGTTAATTAGTAGACACTTTTAACCAAAGCGACTTCAAGATGCATGTCATTAAGGACCAAGGGTTAGACAACTTGGATGTATACAGGAAGACTGTAGACATATTAATTATATATTATTGTATTATAATTATAATTATATGTTATATATTATATATCATAGGACTATGTAGGTTAATGTTTTTGTGCCTTTCCTCGTACAGACTCCTCTACAAGGCTGTTGATGCCAACGCAATAAACCGGGGCCCCATTTACAACTACCGAGTGGAGATCTCCATTTTCTTCATCATCTACATCATCATCATCGCTTTCTTCATGATGAACATCTTTGTGGGTTTCGTCATCATTACGTTTCGGGAGCAGGGAGAGGCAGAGTTCAAAAACTGCGAACTTAACAAAAATCAGGTTAGTTCATTCGTACACATTTGAAACGTTTTCAAATACAAAGAAAGAAACCTGAAAGGATATGATATGATTGATATCTCTTTCTACTCCCTTTACAGAGACAGTGTGTGTACTATGCAATCAAAGCACAGCCTATAAAGATTTACATACCTAAAAATCCGTCGCAGCTCAAATTCTGGAGGATTATCAACTCCAGCCAGTTTGAGTACATCATGTTTGCGCTAATTCTGGGCAACACACTCACGCTAGCCGTGCAGGTACGTCTCGGCACCGTTTTGGTCTCATAATATCTCTTTTGTAACTGATGTATCTCAAGTAATACACTTTAATGCTGTGTTGCTATTTGATAATATATAGTAGATATTATTTCATTATTCTCTGTTGCTGTTTCCTTCACTAGCATTACGAGCAGTCCAAACTGTTCACCTCCATCATGGACATTCTCAACATGATCTTTACGGTGGTTTTCACCGTGGAGATGATTGTCAAACTACTGGCTCTTCGAATTCATGTACGCTTTCCCTCTCACCGCTGCTATACAAATGCAGAAACAAGAACAGATGATCCTTCTATGTATGCAACATATTCACTGCTTTTTTCCGTTTTCTATTCCATAGCATTATTTTATCGACCCCTGGAATTCTTTTGACGCTTTGATTGTAGTCGGGAGCGTTTTGGATATTGCGGTTTCTGAATTAAGCGTGAGCTTTTTTGCTTTCAAGATCTTTCACTTTATGTCCAGTAGTTAATTTGAGATGCATCCTCACGTTTCAATAGTAACGGTAATGTTGTTTTTATTCTCCACCATTTCTCTGTTGTGGAACTTAATGGTAATCTAGGGGGGAGGTGAACACGCTGAGGTAAGCATTGCCAAAAGATTCAAGGCACACGCACGCACACGCACACACAAATATAATGTGCTCATTTAATACTTTAATACCTTCCAACAACATGGAAGGCCCTCTATTTATAAGTCCATTCCTTCACCTCTCTCTCGCTCTCTCTCTCTCTCTCTCTCTCTCTCTCTCTCTCTCTCTCTCTCTCTCTCTCTCTCTCTCTCTCTCTCTCTCTCTCTCTCTCTCTCTCTCTCTCTCTCCCTCCCTCCCCAGGGTGGAGGTAAAGGTGAAAGTGGAAAAGTGTCCATCACCTTCTTCCGTTTGTTCCGTGTCTTGCGATTGGTCAAGCTACTCAGCAAAGGGGAGGGCATTCGAACCCTCCTCTGGACCTTCATCAAGTCTCTCCAGGTCAGCGCAGAATTCACTCAAATCATTCTCCAAATGTTTGAATATTTATTACACAAATGTCATACACAGGGGCTTTCAAGTATCTTACGCTATTGTACCGTTAATCGTTTTTTCTTTCTCAATCCTAATAGGCTTTGCCCTATGTCGGCTTGCTCATCGCCATGATCTTTTTTATCTATGCTGTGATAGGCATGCAGGTGAGTCACTCTCACCAACGTGACCTAGTATAACCTTATCCGCTCAAGCTTTAAATCGGAAGATTATAAAATGGATGACAATGAATAAATAAATGAATGAGGAACAACGGGAAACATCGACACATTGAACAATGGAAACAGAGATCGCCTGCTTCATCACTCAAAATTCAGATCAGTGCCTGTGAGGTTCTAGTCGGAAAAGAGATCCAACTGTCCCCGTTTTGCTTTCAGACATTTGGGAAGGTGGCCGTAGACGAGAGCACACACATCAACAGGAACTGTAACTTCCAGACCTTTTTCATGGCTGTGCTGCTGCTCTTCAGGTTGGTAGTGCGCGGCTGCTGTGGTTCTACTACACCTCACTGACAAACTACAAAACGCTCTCCACTAGAACAACGCATTTCTTATACAGTAGGTGCTTGAAGGGAAAACCCCTGGACCCTATTTTCAGATCACTTTGGGTGTAAAGGGACTAAATGCGGGCCAACATCTTTGAGAGCGGTCCTGTATTGAGGGAGAACGCTGCAGTCCTAAAACGTGAACACGGGCTGCAGTGGAATCCTTTGGGGCAATAGCACTGCGGTAATGTACCTCTTCTAAAAGTGCTTGTTTTTGCCAAAGATATACCTTTATTTTCCTTTCGCTTGATCAAGGTCCGTTTGTTATTGTGTCCAACCAAGTCTCGCTCAAGGAGAAGACGGAAATCTTGTCGCGTTGTTTCAGGATATTTCCCTATTGTCATTACAGTCTCATCTCTCCCTTCACCCGAATCATTTACAGGTCACACTAATCTACGCTTTCCGTAATCCAACACAACAAACTCTGCTTTCCAGCTGTCACTCACGTTTCCACTGTTCTCTTCCTGCAACATCTCAATTGAACTCTCCTTGAGCGAGACTTGGTCGGACACAATAAAAAACAGGCCGTGATCAATCGAAAGGTACAGAAACAAATTGTAGTTCTCTGTAGGGATCCTTTCCATAATGGTAGAGTATAATCTCAGCCAGTCAGTGGCAAAAACAAGCACTTTTAGAGGACACATATTTTTGATAGCTATTGCCCCAAAGGATTACATTGCAGCTAGTTTTAGCTGACTACGGCTGCGGCGTTCTCGCTCAACACTGGGCCAGTCTCAAAAACCGCATTCGTTCCTCCTGTACATCTATTAATCTCTGTAACCCTCTCTGTCTCCTCCCTATATACCTGGGCTCTCCTCTCTTCCTCTCTCCCCTCCGCCCCCCCCCCCCCCCCCCTCTGTCTCCTCCCTATATACCTGGGCTCTCTACCCCTAACTCTCTCTCTCTTCCTCCCCCCCCCCCCCCCCCTCTGTCTCCCTCCCTCCCTCCAGGTGTGCTACAGGTGAGCAGTGGCAGGAGATCATGCTGGCGGCGTTGCCGGGCAGACGCTGTGACCCGGAGTCGGACACGGTGCCCGGCGAGGAGTTCAGCTGCGGCAGCAACCTGGCCTACATCTACTTCATCAGCTTCTTTATGCTCTGCGCTTACCTGGTGAGATTACAGCCCATCCCCCCAGGCTTGTCTGCTCACTTCAGCTCACATGCAACACAGGACTGCTGTCAGTGCAATCCTTGCAAAAGAGAAAGGGCTATCATTTCTAAGACTACTCACTTAATGTATTTTATGAGTTGGAGAGTAATATTTATATATATATATACTATATTATATATTATATATATTATACTAATGCTAGAGCAGCCTGCACCATGCTTGGTTATCCTTATCAGTATTATCTTATCCATGGTCCCAGTTATGTGTTAGACTATCTGTTAGTCTATGTGATCATCATAAGAGGACATATGAATGTATCTAACAAATTATGGCGGATGCCTTATGGCTGTGTTCAATTCTTTAAAAAAAATGTTTTTGCGAAGTCCTTAAAAGGACCTTCCATTTGTCTTCCATTCTTGTGCCACAGTGCATTTGTTGCCCTCAACAAGATTTGCTGGAATATCTATATATTCTTTTTTTTCTATTTTCTTTCTCACTCAGATTATCAATTTGTTCATCGCTGTCATCATGGATAACTTTGAGTACCTGACCAGAGACTGGACCGTGCTGGGCACCCACCATCTGGACGAGTTTAAGAGAGTCTGGTCCGACTACGACCCTGAGGCCACGTAAGAATTAGGCTCAAACTCTCTCCCTCCTGTTCAATCCTCTCACCACACACAAAATGTCGTCTATGTCATGAACGACGGAATGCGATTCTATTGACTATTCATCCCATTAATCATATGTCAAGGATAATGACTTAATGACTAAATAGTTAATTAATTTAAGCTTCTATTTTAAGGTTCTACGGGGCCAAAAGTGATTCTACTGTCTCGTGTATTTGAGTAGTTATCCAACAAGTCACGTGTCTGCTTTGTGTTTGTCTCTCCGCAGCGGTCGAATAAAGCACATAGATGTAGTCACTATGTTGCGCAGGATTCAACCGCCTCTTGGTTTTGGAAAATTATGCCCTCATCGCGTGGCTTGTAAGGTAAGACACTCAAAAGATGCATCATCCATTTGGAACTTCCTACTAAAATGTAACCCTTGGTGTAGTCTTAAGTGATGATAACACAACAATGGACCCATATTATTCACAACTTTCTACATCGGAAGCATCTACTCTATGTGCGCCAGTGTAGCACCATGTCTAACTCTGTACCCTGAGGTAAACAGAGAAACGTGAAGGTAATAAGTATTAATAGATCATGTTCAATATATTCATATAAACAGAGACACTGTATGGATCTGGAATCAGTCCTTAACAAAACCGGTGACATGTACTGCACACACATATAGATCCTTTTACACTTGGCACCTTCAAGCCTTTCCCTATGTTAATCTGCAAGATACCGCCACACACTTCTCTTCTTCTCCCTGGGTCTGGAGCACACCTTCCACTTCCCCCTGCCAATCCTATTAGTGCTCCCCTCCTCCTCCCTCCCTCTCTCGCTCCTCCTTCCTCACCCCGTCTCAACCTCTCTCGTCCTATCAGAGGCTGGTTGCCATGAATGTGCCGCTGCACACTGATGGGACAGTCACCTTCAGCGCCACCCTTTTTGCACTTGTGCGCACCTCCCTGAAGATTAAGACAGAAGGTGATCCTGCTCTGCCCTCACGCACACACATACACACACAGTACATACACACACAAACACACATACCTGCACAAATGTCATACCAAAACGCTTACACCCACATGCACTTTTAATTGCACTGGTGTGAAATGACCTAGCTTGGAGATTGTGTAATTGTTTATGTATGTATTCCCCCGGTGTGTAGGACCCATTGACCAACAAAATGAAGAGCTAAAGTTGATCATAAAGAAACTATGGAAGCGCACAAAGCCTAAGCTCATTGATGAAATCATTCCGCCACCTAGAGGTAAGCTACAGAACTACAGCCTGTGGGCTAGTTCTCTGACACGTTTGGCAGATTAAGTTATAAAACTCACAATGTCTGCATCAATGCAGCTGAATTTCATCATCGCATAGCTGTCCCCTGACGTCAACTACTAAATATATGTCTGCCATTTCTCTGAAAAAGGACTTAAAAATATTCTTTCCTTGCTCAGGGGATGAGGTAACCTGCGGGAAGTTTTACGCCAGCTACCTGATCCAGGACTATTTCAAAAAGTACCGCAAAAGAAAGGAGAGGGAAAGAAAAAGCAAGAAAAAGGACAAGGCAGCAGCTCTTCAGGTAAACCTGCTGCTGCTGTGCTCACAGCTCCGACTCGGCCCACGTCCGCCCGTAGTCCCTGACCATGACAACGAACCACGTGTGTGTGTGTGTGTGTGTGTGTGTGTGTGTGTGTGTGTGCGTGTGTGTGTGTGTGTGCGTGTGTGTGCGTGTGTGCAGCAAGGGCTGCGGACGCTGCAGGACCTGGCCCCAGAGATGCGCCTGGCGATGGCCTGTGACCTGGAGGACGAAGAGGCCGTGGACGTGGGAGACGAGGTGTTCGACAGCGGGGCGGAAGCCTCCGCCCCCAGCACCCCCGCCAGCACCCCCCTGCCGCCGCCGGACCTGGCGGAGGAGACGGCGGTGTGCCTGGAGGAGCCGTCCAGCGGGGGCGTGGTGACGGAGCAGGTGCCGTGGACGCCGGAGCACCTGCGGCCAGATTCCCTCTTCCCAGGGATGAGCGTGGTGATGGGACAGCCCGTGCGGTCTGAGTCCACCAGGTGGGTTGACCTGCTTTCCTCCCTCTCTAATCGATGTCCGCCCGTATACATCGGTGCATTGCATTGAATATTCACTGTATATATCTTTTCAAGGGCTGCACAATTCAGTTCCTTTAAAGCTGACTTCATGTTCTCTTCTCTCCTGATTGGCTGGTTCTTCATCAGTGAGCTGCTGCCTCCTCCACCTCCTCCTCCTCCTCCAGTGTTGTGTGAAGGTGGAGGCGAAGCTGTGGTTGAAACCACAGAGATTCACACGGCAGCTGTTGGGACAGCAGTGATTCAAACATTGGCGATTGAACCGCAGATGATTGACACGCCGATGGCGGAAACAGCAGTGGTTGAACCTGCGATGATTGAAACAGCGATAGCTGAACCAGTGGTGGCTAGTCCAACTTATGATCAAGTGTATTACTCCGAGAATAATGCAGCATGCACATCGTCAACAAATGGGTAGGTACACATAAACATGTGTTTGACAGCAACAAGGAGAGAAGGAATGCTTAGAAACTTGTCTATGTCGAGATTCAAATCAGCCATGATTTCTTACCTTGCAGTGTATGAATTTGGGATGTTGGCGGGCCATTTACATCCATTCTATTCCAAACGAGTGTTTAGCATCTCCCATAGCTGTATCATTGTTTTGTCCAACACAAATAAGCGCATACGAACTGCCCTGTTGCCACTGGTTTGGAATAGAATGGATGTCAATGGCTCCCAAACGGCCCGATTTCAGAGTACATCCTGTGGGGGGGGGGGGGGGTGAGATGAACAGTAATCATGGCTGATTTACATCTCAACATAGACCGTGTCAACAATTAACCGGCCAGATCCTTTAAGAGAAGGTGGATCAGAGGGTCAGCAGCCTGCATTGGTATATACATACATGGTAGTCGTCGTTTTGATCCACTTCTCTTTTTTTTGCCTGCATAGATACATCTATCCCGCCGTCTCCCCAGCCCCCGCAGAGATGGGCTACGGCGAGCAGTGTCTCAGCCAGCCGGGAAGCGCAGCAGAAGTCCCCTATGGCCGTCACGTTGGCAATGGAGCTATTCATGGCGAGCGTGTGGCTGCAGGTCCCCAGGGCGCCTATAACGGGAGCGGATACATGGGGAATGGATTCTCTGAAGCCAGTTACAATGGAAACGGTAGTGTTATTAGCATCAACGGAAATGGCAGCACCACGAGCGGCTACGGCAACGGCAGCGCGGCTAACGGAAGTAGCTACTCCTCGAGCGACTACCAGGGAAATGAAAGTGGCATGCAGTTTGTCAGGAGACGCCTCCTGCCTGTGTTGCCCACAGGTGGGAAATCATGAAAGAACGTCATCTTGTAAATCCTGTGCTTACTCAACTTTACATGGTTTGCGTCTCACGGTTGTGTACCGTTCGGTTTTTTTCAGGTCGAAAGCCATCTTTTAACCTCCAGTGTCTGAGGCCGCAGTCCAGTGAGGATACCCTCCCAGGCAACTACCGGGGCAGCCTGCCCTCCTCCAGATCCAGACTGCAGGTAAACCGTCACTGTTACTGGCTGATGGAGAAGTTTGAGCCCAGGCATAGTTTTTTATTATTATTGTTTATTGCAATCATATTAGACATATATGGCACTGTCATGGATAAATATAACTTGGTTGGTATGTAGCGTGTCGATGTCAATGTCCGCAAAATAGCATACCTTTGGCTAGCATTCTTTATACTGCGCCAGAAAACAGCGCAAACAATACACCTATGAAGTACGGAGTAGGCCATTTTGGAACCACAGAGATCACATACTTTGTTACTTACATAAACATAAAAATAAACAATACACAGGGCACAGGTCAACACAATTAACGAGCAAAACACTGGGGGTGACATCTTGTGGACAAGACTAACAATTACAAGTTGGCGCGAGGGCAAGTTGCGGTCGAATAGTATTTTTTGCTTAGGAAGGTTCCAAACTAAGTGAAATCTCCCGGAAGTATCTAAGTGGCAGCCATGATAAGAGCTGTTCGAATTCACTAAATTCTAGGCTACACTGGAACATCCTTCGTGAAAGGAAGGAGATAATACCTTCCCACAATTCCTAGCGGCAGGAACATTTAAGCGACACACAATTCAGCCATGAATGCCGTGAAGATAGATCTTTAGACAGGAAATGTGGCTGTCCCAGCACCACCTACAGGACATTAATAGAATAAAAAAGAGATACAACATTTAAACAAGAATAAATCGACACTAAAATATACAGAGAATATGTCTGTATCCCTGCTCCTAGCCAACATCCCTGTTGGAGGTCATTGTTCTTTGGGGTAGTGGTTCAACAACCCAACTGTCCTCTGACCTCTCCAGACCCAGCACAGCCTGGACTCTCGGCCCGGCAGCGTGCTGTCGGTGTCCCCGGCCTCCTGGGCCCACCCAGGGGCCTCCACCACCACCGGCCCTATGGCCGGGCCGGGGGAGTCCCTGGGCCGCCGGGGCAAGCTCCTCTACACGCCCATGATCCTGGTGGACCAGGCCAGCGGCTCCCACCAGCCCGTGTGGACGGACGGCACCGCCAGCCTCCCCGTGGGGAGCCGACCCACGGGCTGGTACCCCAGTCAATCCAGGACCTACACCAGCGGTAGGATGCCTCCCATCCTCCAGCGGGACCTCATAGAGAAGGGCAGCGCGGACAGTCTGGTGGAGTCGGTGAGTCGTCCGTCTTGTCAGTCAGTCAGTCAGTCGTTTCGCCCCAGCAGGAGAGCTGCTCTTACTGGGAAACCCAACCAAAAGATGTTGTGGTGTAGAGATGACAAACCAGTTCATGTTGGGATTGATGAGTGACCCAAATGTTTAATTGTTATGAAGCCGAATGGGAAAGTAATACAAGTCAGTATTTGCTGCTCATTGGTCATTACAGAGAAGGAAAAATAGGACAAAGATGTCCGTCGATATTGTTTCTTTATGTCAGTAGTTAATCATTTTGTGTTGTTACTTTGTCTTCCACCAGATCTTGATATCAGAGGGGCTTGGGCATTACGCCAGGGACTCGAAATTTGTGAACTTTGCCAAGCGAGAGATTGCGGAGGCCTGTCACATGACCCTGGACGAAATGGAGAACGCTGCCACCGACCTGATAGTCCGCGGTGCCGGCCAGTCACTCGGGCGCTTTGAGGAGGAGCTGGCGGACGAGATGAACTGCGTGATTTCATACTGAGATCAGTTCCAGAGCGTAGGGTCCCTGTTTCAAAAGAGTATATTTGTGTGCTTTGAGTTTCTGATGTGTTTTGGAGAAAAGCATCAAATGTCTTTGCAGTGAGTGGGCGATTGAGTAGGAGTTATGTTGAGCAGTTATTTAACATAATTCCCACATAAATTGTATGTGTCACCAAAAAAGGAACACTCTACAGTAAGGAGACCAAAATGAACTTGATGGAAATGTACAAATCATGAGGCTTAATTTGCAAATGCCAAAATATAAACAGATATGTATACATAGAGCAGCTGCTGGTATATGACAATCTGTAGTCAAATTCCACAAGGCTTCTGCATAGGACTGGAACATTCTACATGATAACCTGCTAAGTATGATGATTAAAAGGTATTATAGTTTTACTACGATAAACTGCATTTTTGCATTGTATTCAAATTTTGTAATTTTGTGTGTCATCACTTTATACGAATCCATTATGTTTGAAGTTATTAATCATCACATTCTAATTATATACAATAAACTACATTAACAATTATTATTATGCAGATTGTCCATACATCTATATAAAAACTGTTTTGGTTAAAGATCCTCTGGTGTGTTTGAAATACTTAAAAATAATCTCAATTGTGAAGTATTTATTTACCCCAAATATTCCCTAAATTAGCAGCACAAGAAGTGACTTTCCAATAGCTGGCTGTTACGGTACTGAGCTAGGACCCAAACGCAAGACACCAAGACAGAGAAGGGAGCGGGTTCAAAAGGGATTTATTTAGTCACGGTACGGACAAGGGCTAGGCAGGCGGGTAGTCAAGCAGGCAGAGGGACGTAGGCAGGCGAGTAGTCAAGCAGGCAGAGGGACGTAGGCAGGCGGGTAGTCAAGCAGGCAGAGGGACGTAGGCAGGCGGGTGGTCAAGCAGGCAGAGGGACGTAGGCAGGCGGGTAGTCAAGCAGGCAGAGGGACGTAGGCAGGCGGGTAGTCAAGCAGGCAGAGGGACGTAGGCAGGCGGGTGGTCAAGCAGGCAGAGGGACGTAGGCAGGCGGGTAGTCAAGCAGGCAGAGGGACGTAGGCAGGCGGGTAGTCAAGCAGGCAGAGGGACGTAGGCAGGCGGGTAGTCAAGCAGGCAGAGGGACGTAGGCAGGCGGGTAGTCAAGCAGGCAGAGGGACGTAGGCAGGCGGGTGGTCAGGCAGGCAGAGGGACGTAGGCAGGCGGGTGGTCAGGCAGGCAGAGGGACGTAGGCAGGCGGGTGGTCAGGCAGGCAGAGGGACGTAGGCAGGCGGGTGGTCAGGCAGGCGAGTGGTCGATAACAGTAGGCAGGGACTAGGAAACAGGAACTGGAACGGGAGCAGGAACAGGAGCGGAATCCGTAATAGGAATAGGAGAGACTAAAGACGGGGATGAAGTTACCGTGAGAGGTTAACAACGAACTAGCACTGGCTATGTGGGGAGCCAGTGCTTAAGTACTGTGGAGGGTGATTAGTAATGGGCTGCAGGTGTGGGAAAACAGAGGGAGCACGAGGGTAAATGGAGGCTGGGTGCCACCAGATTGCAGAATTGGACGGAAACAGGAGAGGGTGTGACACTGGCATTAGCATTGGCGTTAGCATGAGGCTGTACGTGTGACTTAACACGGACAGCCTCTTCCGCCTCCAGCGTGGTCGGCAACGTGAAACCGCGGTACTGCAAAGGGGCATATGTGTTGCTATAATACTAAATTAATCAACACTGATTCGTGCTGCGCACAAAAGAACCTAAATGTGGACACCGGTAAGAAAAACAAGATTTTTGGGGGAGCAGCTCTTCAAATATTTGAAATAATTAAATAAAGAATGTCTTCAACATGGTTACAACAAGGCCAAAACCGAAAAATAAGAATAAAATGCTTGATAATGTTACTGTAGGGCTACTGTTTCTGTGAATGCTCTGCTGTCAGCAAGCTACATTTAGGAAAGGTCTTGATTGTTGAAAGTAATTTTCTTTCAGACATCACTCTTGTGATACCACAGAAAAGCTTACTTTGCTTGTAACACTTTACAATCAGGGTACATTAATTAACCAATTATTAACATTAGTTAATGCAGTAATAAGCATAAAAGAACAGTTCATTAATGGTCCAGTAATCCTTTACTAATGGAATGCAAGTTGACTAATGGTGTATGTGTTAACTATGGTAATGGTGTTCATATTAACTAAGGTATTCATTTATACATTATTTATTAGGGTCAGGGTTAACCCTTAACCCACCCTAACCCCATGCTAATGTTATATAATAATGCAAACCATGGCATCACTTCTGTTTTTTGGGTGGGGTAAGGCGTCTTGCATGCCTACAGTTAGCTGCAGACAATGGGGTCGAATCCAAGCCTTTTCTGCTAGGAGTGTAAGACCCTATAGCCACTACAGTATCCTGCCATATATAGACCATATCACATTTTGGCAAGGTAAACATCCTGAGATGTGATTTCCAAAGCTGGGCTTCCTATGATAAAGCAGTGCTGTGATTGGACGAGCTTTACTCCACGTCTGACGACTTTGCTTGACGTATCAACGCCTCACGTGCCCCCTCAGCGAGCTCGTGACGCAACACAGCTTTCCTCGGCTCATCGCGGTCCTCCTCCCGTGTGTTGTTCGGATGAAACGCTTCCCTCCCGCTGCCACACTGATCCTCTTATCGACAAGTAAGCTGCCAAGATGGACGTTGTAAACCAGGTAAGGATTTTGACAAATAAATAAAACATTTATTACAAATCAGTTTGTTTCTTAGACGGCAGGGCTATTGAATATTTACTGCCGTTGTACTCATATATATATATATATAATTTTTTAGAGGGCGCTGTAATAATTCTGCCGACCTTTCAGTTGAGAAATGCACTGCTTTCGATCAGTTTGAGCCTTTAAACGGAATTACAAATTCCATTTAACAAAATGTTGCAGTGCGCTAAAAGAACCAACAGACTGCATGATAAATGTGTTGCGCTTTTTTGCAATATGATGATGCGGGAGATATGATGGAGGGGCCCGCTCACGGTCCAAACCATCCTAGGTTGTCCAACGATTACTGCAGCAATGACATTTGGCTACCGAGGGCACGATGTCGCCTTACAGGCCTATTTAGACATATGAATCAAAATGACTTCGTATTTTCACCGCACAATTGTCCCCTTTGGTGAACATAAGCCCACTAAAGCAGTTTTCTCATAGCCTTTTTTTTGTGTGTGTGTGTGTGTATTCGGGCAACCGCAGTAGGCCTGTTTCTGTCTTGTGGCCAGGACACACAGGAGCCTCCACAACCTCCAGCGACAACAGTTTTTCAATCACATAGAAATCCCTCGATGGTTGATTCAACGATGTTTCCTTTGCATCATTGCAACGTTTGTCACCGTTTCCTCTGTGCGTCCCCTATTTGATGTGAATGTTACACTATTTCTGGGGGAAACATAATTGATGGTATTGGGTAGGCCTATATAAGGCTAAATAGCCTAGCGCAAAGACTAGACCGTATAGCAAAATAGTATATTGCTCATTCCAGTGCGGCCATTTATTGATGCACACAGGAGGGAGAAACACCGCCTTTATCGCTGTCGCCGCATTCACCCAAATGCATTGCAATCCGTAGCATGAGCGGCCACCGGAATGAATAAATACCAGTCCTGTCCTGTGTGTGCATACAAATGAGAAAAAAATAAGAATTTCGTAATCAACTTGATCGAATTGCAATCCAACCCCCACCCCAACCATCCTCACTCGCTTTAACCCCCCCCCCCCCCCCCCCCCCCCCCCCCCCCCCCCACACACACACACACACACACACACACACACACACACACACGCACACGCACGCACGTAAAAACACCTTTCATTTATGGATGCGGAGTTGTCAGCCTATTGACAGGTGCGTTTGTTTAACCGTTTAAAACCCTCTCATCTTGTCTCCCGGGGTGTGGGACGTGACGCAAAAAACGCTCATTGTGGTTCTATTTTTTTTCACAGTTGGTGGCCCAAGGCCAGTTCACGATACTCAAACAGCCTTTAGGATTCATAAAGGCTCTACAATGGGTAAGTGATCTAATTGAAACAATTTTTTTGTCCTTATTGAAGTTCAGCTCGTTGAGATTCTTGGTTTTGAAAGTTGGGCAGCAAAATATGGAACTATTGACGTTATAGGCCTACGATATTTATTTTAAATGTAGGGTTTAGATAACAATTCATTTATGTCGTGACGTTGGCTAACATATTTGTGTCCTTCTGCCAATCAGCGGGCACAAAGCTGTAATGTAGTCTACGTGAAGATTTATACGCTCGTGACTGGCCACGCGTGGCGATAATACTACAGTACCCACCAGGCCATGCGGCTCGTCGCTTCGTCTGGGTTGGGTACTGGCTGGGTACAAGATGACGTGTTATACAGTGTATTGTATGGAGTATGGAAGGACCATATTAGGTCTAATAAACGTCCAGGGCCTCCACAACACTTTATATAAATACATATGTATAAATTGATAAAATATAAATAAAACTATATATATAGTGTATAAACGTTCTTCCACCAGATGATGGGGATAAAGCACCTTCTGTGCCTTTTTTCTAAATTAAATGCATGCAATCTGAGAGCCGATTGAAATCAAGTGACACATTTTCTTTACATATGCCTACACATCTATGAGTTGCCATGTAGTGCTAGTTCTAGGCTATTTAGTCATGAAGACACACACAATTGTAGATTTTATCTATCTTTGTCGCTGTTTTCATCATGCTTGAATATTATTGCATAGTCACTGAAAGTTTTTGAACTGACAGAATGACCTCAAGTGTACAGTTATAGAAACAAATGTTCTTTAGTTACTCCAAAAGTGGTATAGCTACTGTTGTGCAATGCTAAAACTGGCATTGCCGTTTCCTTCTTGTTGCCCATGATCATGTAATTTAGCTTTGGGTGCCATGCTTCCTATTTATTTATTTTATTGTTTATTTTTAAAGGGACAGCACACAATAATTAGTAATTGCACCAGTGTTAGCCAGCAGCTAATTTACATATGTTGTCCCTGGGCAGGTAGAACAAGTACAGTGAATGCAATATACAAAACATTGCAGTACCTAAAAGTCCATCAGTGTGAAATAAATCAAATCTGTTTGATAGGTACAACAAATCCTAGGCGATCATTAATGTTGACATTTTTGTGCTGCCTTTAGCAAAAGCTTCAGGCTGGTTTTAAACACTGCAAAGCTTCCTGAGCCTCTAATATTTGTTGGTATGGACTTCCACTTCCCCACTATTTTAACCGAGAAAGCAGATTGACCAAAGGTTGTCCTTGGTTGTCTGTGGTACCCAGCCACCCATAGTATATGCTCTAGTCCTTCTGGCACTGCCACTGCCAGGATAGTCCAGGCACTCTTTAAGAGGAGGGGGTGCGAGATTATAATAATTTTAGGCTAACACCTGTGGTTGGCCATTGGGGCATCGCACCATGACAGAACTCTGCTCTTTGTCAGATAAAGGACTATTTTCCAATCAATCTTACAATACATTTATTAGCTCTCTAGAAGTTGTGACTGTATCGCAACCTGGTTCAAATCTGACCCTAACTGAAAGTTAGTGCCATTAATGTTTTACGTTGTCAATGTTTACCCTGAGGCGAAGCAAGTACCAGGACTGTATGTGAAGTTCGACCTTGCTGCCGTGGAATAGCATGATTGTAAAAATAACATTTACCCTCTGAAATACTTACATAGGCCTACTTACTTACTCTTCCCCTTATAAGCGAACTAACTCATATTTCGTTATACGAGATGACTCAGCAGCCCATGGACAAACAACATAGAGATGTGAAAACACAGATGTTGCTTGCATCATTAATTTGGGTCTGTTGCTTTTAGCTTGGCCAGTGCCCCAGTACCACCAGCGTAATTCCTCCAAAATGTTAGTGAAACAGACCACAATGCTAATATGGAAATGTCTTACTTGCAGTCATGCAGGGGAGAGACATACACATAGGTTGGAAATCAGCCTAGCTCGCCCTTTTAAAGGCGTACTTGGTGTGTTAACAGTGTAGTCGTTCCCTGGAGCCGTGTGACTGTTCCAGCTTCTCCAGGCCTGCCTGGGTCACGGCGAACTGTAGCCACCAATCAGCAGCCAGGGCTTCGGGAGGCCTGGGTCTGGCTCTATGAATCGTTTGTCAGAGGCTCTGTGTGTCTCCGCATCAAACTAGAAGTGGAGCAGCTGGTGGGTTGCTCCTGCTACCGTTCTGCTCTCTGTGGATTAATATGGACATGATGCTGCACTCACTTCTCTGCTCAGCCCCCGTTCTGCTTACACTGGGGACAAACAAATACACTTAAACCCACCCTTCCAACAGGATTGATTGAGCTGGCAATGTTACCATACACACATCCAGATGAGTTATCAAAGATTTATTTTTGTTAAGTGTCACCCAGCATGACACTTTTTTTCCCAACAACTTTTAACCAGGAAAGCTTGATACAATTTGATGTATTTGTGCATTTTAAAATAATGCCTTTTGAATGACTCAACATATTCTTCTAGTGTTTCTCCTTGTGAAAGTTATGGCTTTGAAGGTCAAACAAATGTTATTATGTTGAATTGTGAAGACACCCATTCAAGGGCCCAATTTTGACAGACACTGCATCGTATAAACACACATGCATACAAATGTACATTCTCCTTCTTCTGTGTGCCACTGCGTGTATGGACCAGTGTGTGTTTTCGTTTGCACACACTTCAAATAGAACGTCCTTGGTTGTGTGAGTCATGTATGAGACCCGACCCTTCTATCTGTCTCTCCAGTGAATAGCAGTGACGGCCCCCATGTTTGATGCTTGAGGGCACAGAATGTACACACAGCAGTGACATGGGGGTCCACCTCCAATATCTTTATAACCCTAATACAACCCCCCCCCCCCCCCCCCCTTGCTCTAGTGAAGGTCAGATGACAACAACAGAAGCAGAATAAATAATATCACCTATCATGAAATATCCACTCTCTTCCCTCTTATCTTCCCGTTATTATTCTGCGGAGAAAAAGCGAAAGGATATACACAATTGCTGTGTTTCCTGTAGAACATGTGAAACTGTGGGTCTTATCCACTAGCTTTATGGGTTATGGTGTGCGGTATTTGCATCGCACATCTGTTTAACACCCTCCACAAGCTTTAGGCTGTAGTAGCACATTTGTGTTTTTGCATTGGTTCACCAGATTCACGTTACATGACTAATCACCAATTAGTGGATCATGTATTAGTTCATTTTTACATACATACACAGACACACAGGCACACATAATGCCCTCGCATTTTGCTTGCTTGCACATTTGCGCATTTAAGCAATAGCAACCAACGTGAGGGAGAAAGAGAGAAATAGCCCAGATGGCTATCATACTTTGCATCCATGTTAGCGAGTGTGCATTGTCCCCGCTACACAGCAACACAACAGGATATCAGCAGTAGCAGTTGAAACCACTTCTACTTTCTGTGGGATGCTGCTAATACTGTTACCATGGTTTCTTTTCACACCGAGGCCATCCCTCCCTCTATCTCTCGCTTCCCTCTTTGTCTTTCAGCTGTTAATTCAGCCATCCACTCAACTGTTGAGGCCACAGTAATCATAGCATTGTGATACTGGTTTTGGTCCTGTTTTACTAATGGAATTGTTTAAAAGTGGTCTATGCAAATCATTTAAATTTAAAAACAACAGGCATTTAAAACAATTGTATAAAGTTATAGCTATAGTAGTAGTATTAGTATTTCAATTATTATGGTTATGTATGCAGGACAAAATTATAAATAGTAATGGATTAACACCAATCTCAACCTATGTTTCATTTAAACGCTCCAGCATGTACTGAAGTCATCATCGGGCTGATTCTGTTTGCACCACAGTCACAACACACTAGCCATATAATTCAAATATTTGTGGAATTCTTTAGTATTCAAATCAACTCAGAAGTGTACAAAGTGTACACAGTGCCGAAATATCTTCCCACTCACTGCTCTGGATCGCTACAGTGTCTAAATGCTGTAATTGTCACAGAATGCATCCATAATCACACACATTCATACAGGCTATGCCTACAAGAGGCCCAGGCCATACCACTTGGTTATAACCACTCTAAACATGCTTACTTATAACCAAATTAGCTAACACCTTTTTGTTTGATGCAAACATCTGGCTTGGAACGTTAACGTGCAACATTTACAAATGTGAAGATATTTGTCGGATGGTCCTGAAAGAAATTACGTAAATTAATTCAAGGGAAGTTAGCTTCCCAACGGTTAACTGGTCTGTCAACATTCAACTTCCATTACACAAACAATATAGAACTTTTAACAACTAAATCAACAGAAAGCACATAGGAACACAATATGAGTGCTGGCTGACTTCATTCATAACACCTGAGATAGACGAATAATAGGTTTTCGCCAGCCGTGTTCCACTATGGGGTTAATCCAGCCAAACAATCTGCTGGCAGATTACTGTAAATAGTTTTGTGTGTTGATTCCTGAAGCAGGAAGACTGTACTACTACTAAGCAATAAGAGGGACATTACCTGTGTGCGTACCTGTGAGTGAGTGTGTATCTGTGTCTGCTTGTGTGTGCGTGTATTGTGACTAGCTTTACAGCTTCCTGAAGGCACAGTTTGGTGACAGATGGCAGTGTACCTCAGTCCGATTAATAACTGGATTTACTATCCAATCCCATCTGTTCTGCAGGGAGGGGAGGCTAGGCTATGGTAAAAATAGTCGGGCTTGACTAATCTTCTGTGTGCGAGAGTGTGGGCTTATATCTGCGCATGTATGTGGTTCTGCGGTACACTTGGTTATATGGGGGAACAAAGGAACAGTATTCACCTGAAAGATAGATAGGACGTTTACGGAGCTTCAAACCACCAAGCTACCCGATAAAGAAATACTTGTTTAACGACAAGCGAAGGAAAATCCGCTGCAAACCAGACGTAACTTTAAGGTGGCTGTATCCATGGCAACAGGTGCAGCTCCCGCTCGGTTACCCTAGCAATATCGCTGCATTGATTTGCAAGGGGTGCTCCTTTATCAGCAGCTCGTTGTGATTGGTGCAGCCTCAGTGCCTGAGACGTTCCAGAGGTGTTGCTCGTTTGACATATTAGCATTATTCATAAAAAGGAAATAGGAAATATTTCTGTTCTGCATACTATAATCATGCAGTTATTATTCGTTGGTTGTTGCTGAAACGTTTCACTGATGTGTTTTATACATTGCATTTGTCTTCAATGAATAAACCAGGGTTAGAGCTCATACCTTTGTGATCTTAATGTCTTTTCCTCCATCAGATCTTTGCCATCTTTGCCTTCTCCACATGTGGCAGTTACTCAGGCATGTTCAAGATGAGCGTTGAGTGTAAAAACCGGTCGGAGAGTGACCTGGCCATCGAGGTAGAATTTGAGTATCCATTCAGGTTAGTATGTCAAACACTCTTATACTAGCATAAACTGAACCACCAATTACATACTGAGCACAAATGACACAGTATGGTTTCAAATTAAAACAAATGAAGAATAGGTATTTGACCTAGATTCTAATTCATTTTAAGTGTTATATTGCAGAAGACCCATGGTACGGTTTTACCTCAAGTGTATGTTCTCATATGCGATTTGTGTCTTACAATTACAAGATCTATACTTGTAATTACGTGATATGTCTACTACAACTACAAGAACATGGGCAAACGTATTACTTCCCAAATAAATGACTATATTTATTCTGTACTCACGTGCTACCTGTTGGGCAATCTCATTTCTTGTCCATCGTAGGCTCCATCAGGTGTACTTCGACGCCCCCACCTGCAAGGGGGAATCCCCAGAGCGTCTCTTCCTGGTCGGTGACTACTCCTCCTCAGCCGAGTTCTTTGTCACCATCGGTGTCTTCTCCTTCCTGTACTCCATGGCGGCCCTCTCCGTTTACTGCTTCATGCTGGAAAAGTACCGGGAAAACCACAAGGGGCCCCAGATTGTGAGTATCGTACATCGGGTTTAATGCCCAACCAGCATTTGTTTTGCATGACTTTGGATATTTATTGATTGTGCGGAAGACAGAATGAGCTGTTTATGGATGTCTGTGGTCTTGCTTTAGGACTTTGTTGTCACAGCGGTGTTCACCTTCTTCTGGCTGGTGTCTTCGTGCGCCTGGGCCAAGGGCCTGTCGGACGTGAAGACCGCCACAGACCCCGACAGAGTCATCACCCTCATCACCGCCTGTGATGATCAAGAGAACCGCTGCAAAGAAGTCCATGACCCCAAGGTCTCCGGCCTCAACACCTCCGTGGTACGTACTCGCGCCTCGTCACTGAACACTTGATGGAAATATGTCACGGAAAACCTTGTGCAAGGATCAGCTCTTCCCGGATGACCCATGGGAACAAACATGACTGGCTTTACTAAAACTACTTTAAATGTCATATTTAATAATAACAACAAATTTGATCCAAAAGAACATCGCTTTTTCTTTTTGTACAAGCAAAAAATTTCCATCCTCTGTGTTTCAGAGCAAAGCGTCTTATCTATCTATCCATGTAATGTACTTCTGTCCTTTATCTTAGGATCCAAGCCCTGACAGCGTATTGCCCCAACAAATCCAACTAAAGGCCTGACTCCCTTTTGCTCTTTACAATCCCCAGGCGTTCGGCTTCATCAACCTGATTCTCTGGGCTGGAAACCTGTGGTTCGTGATCAAGGAGACCGGCTGGTTGGCTGCCTTTGGCGGCACTTACGCTCCATCTCAGGAGAAGCAGCCCGCCCCTGACTCCTTTGCCCAGGGAGACTACGCCCAGCAGGACCCCTATGCTGGCTCCCAGGGAGGCTACCAGCCTGACTACGGCCAGCAGAGCTACACTGAGGGCGGGGAGTACAGCCAGGGCTATGAGCAGCAACCCACCTCCTACTCCAATCAGAACTGAGGCGATCCAATCGGTATGAAGCTGCAGGATGGTGAGTAACCACAGCACACATCATCATCATCCAATGCAAAGAGACGATACTGTCAGTTTGACCACAAAGGACAAATGCTAGAATCACAATCAAATGTAAGCAGCTATGGATGAATAACTACTGTATGATGTAATGTGTATGCACAGATGAACTTATCTGGTGGTTAATTATTATTACTATCATTAATATAATATATACTTTATAGAATAAATATTATTTTGCAATTGAAAAGTGGATTAGTAAGCCAAACCACATGTGAATATAAATATATGGTTACATATATACACATATAAATATATGGTTTTTAATACATTTTGCCTGTGTGTGTGTGTGTGGTGTGTGTGTGTGTGTGTGTGGTGTGTGTGTGTGTGTGTCTGCATGTGTGTGTGTGTGTGTTTGCATGTGTGTGTGTGTGTGTGTGTGTGTGTGTGTGTGTGTGTGTGTGCGTGTGTGCGTGTGTGCGTGTGTGCGTGTGTGCGTGTGTGTGTGTGTGTGTGTGTGTGTGTGTGTGCGTGCGTGTGCGTGTGTTCCTTCCAGGCTGACGTTAGTTGTAATTGTGGAGTGTGGTTCTTGACCACCGCCTGAACTCCACACTCCTCTGTGTGTGTGTGTGTCTGAGTCAACTAGAGGAGGAGGGGTGATGTGGATGCCCGGCTGGACCACACTGCGGGGTGGGGGAGGGTGTGGGTGTGTGTGTGGAGGGTGGGGGTGGGTTTATTCTGGGGGGGGGGGGGGGGGGGTTACTGTAACAAGCTGTTTAGTCTCGTAATGTACGTAACTGTAGAAGACAACCAAGGCTTGTCTGTTTGGTCATGCGAGAGAAACTTGAATACAATACCAAAACCTTCACTAATGAACGGTAAAGATACATCTTACTAAATGGGAGAGTCTTCAATTTAATTGAGAAAATTTTAGTAATATTTAACTTGGGAGAATGTATTTGTCTGTGCTGTGTAAATATAAACATAACGATATATATACATAATTATTATTGTTATTATTACACATACACAGTTGAATAATTGTGCACTCCATATTAGTTGTTATACAACAAATGTAGAGCACAGAGTTATTCAACTGCATTTATTTTGGTTCTGTTTAGGAGCTTACATAGTTTAACCCTATTGTCCTATCCATCACTTCTTAAATCAGGCTAGTTATTTAGTTTAGAGTAGATTTTCTTTTGTATTTGTTTCATATAATGGAGAGGAATTCAAGTGGTTGAGGTTGGTGTCAATGTAATGGTAAATGTTTCAACGGAATTGTTTAGAAAACATATGTTTGCTATAGCAGTGAGGAAATATTAGCTGTGGATTTTTATTTTGTTTGTTTTTGATTTGCTGTTTCTGTTTTCGTCCCTACATCACTGACACAACAGGATTTCACTTTTGTGTTTCGCAGAAAATTTACAAACCTGGCACAAAAATATAAAATGCATATAGTAATGACAAATAGTTAGCATGGTAGCATCTTTTATCTGCATATACTATGCTTTTTTCCAAAAACCTGCTGTTGTGTTCTATTAATGTGAAGATTGTGTATCAGGGAAGTTTAACTGTTTAGCAATGTGTATGTGTGTGTTTTTTTGTGTATGTGTGTGTGTGTGTGTGTGTGTGTGTGTTTTGTTTGGATGTATGTTATGGCATCAAGCACATTATCGTCAATGAACCGTGTCCAGTTTTGATTGCCTTTATGTGGTCCAGATAGTAGTAAGACAGAGTCCTTTAGTTTTTTAACCATTGTTTCTATTGCAGCATAATCATGAAAGTCACATATTTACATTATCATGTACTGTTGTCTGTATGAGAACAAAATAGACTATATGGTTTTGAAGGTCATGCCCAAACCATCGGATATTCTATATTCTGAGCTTTTCAATAATATAGCAACATGATTTATAAGGCTCCTGCATTTCCCAATTCCTCTTCCATCCCTCCCCTCAATGACAGTCACGCCCAATTAATGCATGTATCTTCTACCTTTTACCTCCATGGCCCTAACGAACAATTGACCAAGTTCAGACCAATGGATGCAACAAAGTTCATGCTATGGAAGCAGTACAGCGGTGGTTGGTTGAGTAGCTAGGTTACTGCATACAGCACATGCTGTATTTCACATAAAGCACAGAGTCAAGTGCTGAAAAGAACACGCATTCCCAGTTCATTACAGATATACTGCCAATCCTCTGTTAGGTTGTTGGAAAAAGAAAATATTTGCTAAATGGTGGAGGTGTGGCTTGGCATTGGTCGTTTTGCTTACACAGTAATACTAAAGAAAATTACCAGCTATAGGTCTAATGGTGGGTTTCAGTTTTAAATTTACATTTGAAAAAGGTCTGGGTTATTTGGAGAGGAGCAACAGCTGTCTTACTTCCTCGAGTTCCCCCTGCCCTTCTCTCGCTCTCTTTCTCTCTCCTTCTCCCTATCTGTTTCACTGTAGCTCTGATACATATGCTCAAATGAAAATATACTCTGTTGTTAGTGGTGAATGATGTCTTGTGATACTCTACGCCTTTGAATAGTGCTGTGTTTATTGTGTATGACGTATTCATAGTAGTATTTATGATGATAAGTCTGAGAAAAGAATATCCCAAACTCTTGAGAATTCTACTGTATTCTTATTATATGGAATTCGTGTGAAATAAAAAATGAATAAAACTTGCAATTATTCTGTTGATGGTTAAATGTCTGGCTCTTCTTATAATGTATATACTATGCAGCCAACGTGTTTTATCAATGATGTGACATTTCAATGTAGACACGACTTTAAGTCATTGTGTGCGTGCTGGCATATCGCTGTTCCTTACGTCCCTCCGGTCGACGTGGGAAATGTTTATTTTCCAGTGTAAGTAACCATCACCCATGTGAATGCACGAATAGGCCTACGTGAAATTGTTTTCCACCGAATGCAATAGAACAATCGTTTGTAAGAAATGACGAAGTAAAGTATTGTGTCTTTGTACCTTGCGCAATCAAATCCACGGGAAGTTACGTAATCCATTCTGCGCTGTGTGTGTAAAGTGTCAACACGCAATTGACCACTTCACGGCTGCGCCTGGCGGGCGGGTTGCGCAGCATTATAGCCTTGTTAAAAAATATATATATATCCGTATAGCTCGAGGTACTTTACGTTTCCGGATCTTGTGAGACTTATACGCAGGAGTGGTTCTTAATGATTCAGGAGTGAAATAAAAAAAGAATCATCCCAGTCAGATAAAAAAAGCAAACAAAAACAAAACAGTATCAGCCTTGGAATGGAAAGAATGTGTGGGCAGAGCCTGTGAATGCCGTGTTGTCATGGGAACTGTCGACGCTCTATTGCCAAAAAATGAATACGACCACATCGAGACAAACCAAATGTGGTGTTGAAAATGCCAATTGCTGTGCAGTGTTATCTCGTCATGACCAATCGTTGTCATCACGGTCGTATGTGTTGGATACAAACCAGCAACAGGTTGCAATGTGACCGACAGGAGCGTTTCACTTGGATCAGATGAAAAGCCTCTTGAGCAAAGTGAGAGCCAACGCCCCGCAGACGTTCACTCCCTCCTTGCAGAGCTGGCCGATCTCCGTTAACACTGCACGTCCGCTGTGTGAAGGGAGCACATCTTTCAACCTTTCAACCAGGGACATCGGTTTTCGATATAAACCAGCTACTAGCCGTTTAATTTGTACTTGCGGGGAGGGGGGGCATCTTGAACCACGTTTGAACCACGTTTCAGGATAAACAGTTGACTAACGTTAGAAGTGAATACTTCAGACCCGCGACTTAGTTGAAGAATGGCTGATACTACTGCAGACAGCCCCGCTGCCAACTGCCTCGAGAAGCTGAAAAGTTACGTGAAGACCCAAAAAGGCTTTATTCTTGCAGCAGAAATAGTAAGTGTTTTTTACTGGAGTATTTTGTGTACAGCGTTGCATTTCGGAATAATCTCTTCTGCTCGCCCGAACGCTTTGCAATACACTCGCTCCGTGTATAACGTTAGTGTTTACGTGTGTATAACGTTAGTGTTTACGTGTGTATAACGTTAGTGTTTACGTGTGTATAACGTTAGTGTTTACGTGTGTATAACGTTAGTGTTTACGTGTGTATAACGTTAGTGTTTACGTGTGTATAACGTTAGTGTTTACTTGTGTAATTTGCCACTGGTTGATATCGCTTGAAGACCCAAAGGAGTCGATCCAGCTTGTTTTGTCGTTGTCGGCTAAATAAAGGTGTTCGGCTTCTAATGAAAGAGATCTCGTCCCCCCTTCTGGAACAGAGTACCTCGTGGATTTGGGGTTAAAGGTCAATTCGAGGGGTTGAAGGGCTTCCACCACCTGTCACGTTTTCCCATTTGGCACCAAAAAAAAAAAAGATGCCTACGATTTAACTTGGCAGATGACACGTCTGGCTTTCTGCCGTGCTTCCCTTTTTAGTTTCATCTGTGAATGTACCTCAAAACCATGAGTATATTCCAATCTTAATCATCGTCAGTCTTGTGGGATATATATATATATATTTTTTTTTTTTAATCACCCGATCTCTTGTAGGGCTACGTACAGCACTATATGGATGCATGGTATGATTTTCTGTGAATATGATGAAAACATCAGTCATCTATAATCAATATTGTTGCATGTAAACCAGCCAACACAATTCTCCCTTTAATCCAAATCATAGATCCCAATCAATGCTACCATGCTTGTGTCTTGAATTAATAATAAGGCACTTTGTGTTGAGCACTGGGGTAAGTTATCCCCAGAAGATGATCTAAGAAACCCTTCTTTTGTCATTTAGGCATACACACACTTCATACAGAGAGTCCACCCTAGTTAACACTTTATCAAGGGGTAGGCCCTCTAAGGGAAATTCCATGAAAATGTGTACTGTACTACCCCTGCGCTAGGAGGGGCGGCTTAGCAGGCATCTCAGGCCCTCGCATGCCATTAAAGGGTATTTACACACTGTAAGGCATGGTGGGGTTGTCCACTCTTCTGCCCTGTGCTGTTATTGGATCCTCTGATGGTAGAGCTATAAAGAGGGCTTGTCCAAGCCTATGACTCCCTGTAACATATTAAGAGTTAGCGATTATCTAGTGGGCAGTATATTCCCGTTTCACATATGGTTTAGCAGGAGCTACAGAGAAGTTAATGTAGCACATTTGACCTGAATGCGAGGCCACTTTGCCTATACTCATACGCAGTCGAAATCTCTTATCAGTGACTCCAAAGGCCAACTTCCTGAGACGTACACACCCACCCCTGGCTCACCACGTGTCCATAGTGTGTCTGCAGAATCAACCGGAGACCTGAAATGTTTTTTTTCACTGTCAATGTTTGGCGTACAAGCCTCAATGCTTCTTGTATGTACACAAACAGAGGCATGACCAGTCTTGCTCCTGTTTTCACGCTCCACGAGAAGGGCAAACTCATTTAGTTGGAACTCACACACACCCAAGTTAGCGCAAGCCTCCCTTTTGTGATAAATAACAGTGGTAATCCAGTAACTACTGATGGTTAGATGACATGATTTTGTATTTCATTGATAGACCAGCGAGTCACAACTGACGACAGCTGTCTTCAGTGAAATAATGATCAGTGATCACTGTTTAAATGGAACATGCATAACAGACCTGGGAAACAGTGGGTTGTCAAGCCAAACACACCTTGTTCAAGATTGAACGTGTTGATATAGATCACTAAGATAAATTGTGTCAGTCACTCACCACACAATCTATGTCACTTCCTTGGTTACGGATGGTTTGGTATTTCTTACTGTGCTATGGAGGTCCTGCCCTTTGGTTCTCGGGTGGCTTTTTTGACTATAATTAGCCACACCTTTCTAACAATTTTACCCATATCTGGTTCTAAAGAGCAGTTTATTTGTTCTGCTCCTACTTAATGCGTCCTAGCTCTGTGTTTTTGCCCCTCTCCCTCCCCCTCCCTGTTGTGCAAATAGATCAGGGCTCTTCGTAGCACCAAGGTGTCAACATCTGGGGTGGGTGAAGGACTGCAGTGTAGTGGGCGATTTGACTCTTCTGTAGCCGGCGCTGCCTTCAGAGCAAGGCTCCAAGATAGAGCCTCTCTTTGTGTGCGGGGGCCCTCGGACATCTTACCGCTTCACAGAGGCGCTCTGTGCCAGCCTCCTGAACACTACTACTTGTGTGTGTGTGTGTGTGTGTGTGTGTGTGTGTGTGTGTGTGTGTGTGTGTGTGTGTGTGTGTGTGTACATGGCTGGGCGGTATGAGAGAGAGAGAGGGGGGGACAGAGCAGTGACAGATGTAGAAGGCTGGTGTTGGGGGGCCGTTACATCATGTGTGCTTGATATAGCACACACATCTAGCAGTCTCTAGCTAGTCTGCAGCCTGTGTAACATAACCCCCCTTCTCCTGGTTGTCTGTGTGAAATAAGGTGACGGTGCCAAGGGGCGCTAAGTGCTGAGACATGATTAGCATCCCAGGAATCCAGTTGATCCTGCAGCACACATTCAGAAGCATTTGGAGCATGATCTATAAGTAGACACGGTTGTTTCACCGACGAGAAGTGAAACCCCATACACAGCTTTTCTCCACTGAAGAGGTTGTAAAAAAGCACACAACCTATATGTTTTAAACAGATGATGGAAAATTACTTTGACATAATAAAGATTTTGACGTTAATACAGAGGGAGGATGAGTAGCTGATCCGGTACCTAAATAATAGCCTAATGCTCATGAACCAAAAGGCGTACAGTTCCCTAGAAGCGGTCCTTATTTGAGCATTATTAGGCTGTAGTGTGACATTTGTCTGTATGAATGCAACCTGCCCCCACCGTTTGACCGCAGCAACAATAGTGGGATTGAGATGAGGCTGCTGGGGGGTCTTGAGCTGTGTGGGCCGAGTAACGTAATGACTTGTACGAAAACGGGCAGAAATTCAGCAGGCCGGGCCGGCGAGAACGCCTTCCTGCTTTCCCCTTCGCATGGAAAAATGTGTTCATAATGTGGGGGGAAACACACACACACACACACACACACACACACACACACACACACACACACACACACACACAAGCGCGCTGTATGTGTTGGATTGGTTTGGTTTTTATTGAAAGGAGTGAAAGTCATCCGGTCACAGATTTATTTGAGTCACATACATTTTTGAAAGTGTTTAGTTTGGCTGCGTTCTTCCCTGTTGCACATAGTTCCTCTACCAAGACGGATTTGCAGTTTTCCTATGACTAAAGTAAACGGCTATCGTCTTGCTATTGTTCCACGAGTGACAGGACTAGTTTTGTGTATGGACACCGTGGTCTAGAGGACCATGTCTTATGTAGAGTGACTTCATTAAGACGTTGTTTTCCAACTTGCTCCACTTTAATCTTGCGCTTGCTGATGATTCCTGGCGACGGCACAGGGGCGGGGTTGCGTTTGTTGATTCTATTGCTGATTCTGAGTAATAAACTTTCAAGTACCGACCTATTCTTAGTACCATTGCAATCCAATATATATACAGTGGTTTAACTTCTACTTTTAACTCAAGGCTGCTTAATCGTATTATATTACAACATTAATGTTAATGAATAACATCTTAATATTCCGTTAGGCAAATTGATTTAGCCAAAAATGTGTATTTTTGTAATCTTACCCTCCCAAGCTCATCAGCTTCATCATCATCATCTGCTATGCGGCATCAATGTACGGGGGCTACTCCGCCGTGGCCATCTGTGAGATGGTCTTCGCCATAGTCTTCTTCGGGATCTTCATGATGGAGATGGACAAGCAGATCCTAGTGGTTAACTGGGTGTGGACTGTGAGTTTTTCAGTTGCGCACACATGCCTACATGAACACCCACACAAGCATTAGCACACACAGACACATGCACATGCACACACACACACACCTACATGGACACGCACACAATCATTAGCACATGCACACACACAAGCATGCTCACTTATACTCACATGAAGATGCTAACTCACACATTCGCCCACACATACACACACACGCATGTGCATACACATGCACGTGCACACACACATAGACACACACACACAAACATGCTCACTTATACTCATGCACATGAAGATGCTAACTCACACATGTATAGACGCGCAAACATATAGAGGCTAAGTCACGCCAACCTCATACCTCTGGTATGACCTTATAAACATAAAATGTTGTGTGAAAGTACATTCAATCAAATATAGTTCAATTTTTGAATCTCCATCAACTCCTCCAGGAATTATTTGAGACAGTTAACATTGACTGATTGTCATCAGCTGACCATACAAGCCATATAAAAACAATGCTTTAAAAAACTAGATTAGTGCAAGCTTAAGCTCACATGAACATATTCACACACTCTAGCACTAACAACGAGACACACTTTTGTATAATGTTTTATTGCGTGTGTGTTTATATATATGTATATATATCTATATATGTGGGTATATCTATATATGTGGGTATATATCTCTATATATGTGTATATATTTCTATACATATGTGTGTTTATATCTCTATATATGTGTATATATCTATATATGTGGGTATATATATATATATATATGTGGGTATATATATATATATATATATATATATATATATATATATATATATATATATATATATATATACTGCTCAAAAAAATAAAGGGAACACTTAAACAACACAATGTAACTCCAAGTGTTCCCTTTATTTTTTTTTGCAGTATATATATGTATATGTATATATATACATATATATGTGTGTGGGTGTAGATACATGCTGTTTCTCCTGACCCATAGGATCTATTCCGTGCTGGGATCGGTGCAGTGCTCTACATCATAACCTCACTGATCTGTGTCATCGGAGGAGCGGGCGATGGTGCACGCATCGCTGGCGGGGTACGGCGCACTTCCTTTGCATTGACATGAATGCAAACTCTTGCTCATTTCGTAACTGCATCAACTGCTGACTCTGCAGTTATGGCATAGACACGCCCTTTCCAGCAAACATGACAAAAAACCGCATGAACATGGGTGATAGTGAATTTTCAATCTCACTTCCTCATGACTTACTTTTACGAATTTATGAATGGTGTGACAAACATAAATATCACTTAATATAAAAAAAGTGTCCCATGCAGTTTTTTCCATCTAAACTATACGCAGAGTCAGTCACCCAAAGTTGGGCCCACACATACGTAGGCAGGATTCACCAAGGCAGTACTACAACAGCCCAGTGTACCTTAACTGTATAGACATTTGTACATTGTTGCCACCTCTTCTCTTGTAGGTCTTCGGTCTGCTTGCTGGTATCCTGTTCGCCTACGATGCCTACACCATCTTCCTGCAGGTCAAGAGCAACAGGCAGCACACAACAGCTTCCACTGGTAGGAACCATCGTTGCTTCTTCACTTTTATCATGATGTTAATAAAGTCCTTACAATTTTGCAAATACATGCCCTATATAAAGCATGATTCTAAATAACTACATATAACTATGTTATAAAAGCTACTATGGCAAACATAAAAAGATAGAATATTGTTGAATATTATGTCAAACAAAGCTAGATATACATATGTATTATTATATTGCATGTGCCCTACATCATGGCTGTAAGGGCGTCTTTGAGCCAGACTTGGCCAAGTGATAACCCTACTTTCTTTATGGCTCCTTGACGTCAATCTTCGTGGCTCACAGACGACAACGTTTAGTTGTCGTCAAGGCATTACAACCACAAGTCAAACACACAGCAGCACAAGACTAAGAAAAACACAGGAGGAAGAGGATGAAGGAGTCGGCAGCAAAGACAAGAGTAGAACATCGCTGACGGCGGACATCGAAGGGAAGAGACAACCTCATGTTCCCTTCCAACCCAGAAGAAGAGGACATTTATTTTAAAGGTGCAGTGTGTAGGATATAAGTGGCATCTAGCAGTGAGAAACCAACTGAATACCCCCCCCCCCCCCCCCCTCACCTCCCCTCACCCTGCCCTTTCCAGCGATGTAGGAGAGGCTAAGGTGGCCTGTTCTGTTCGGCATGTTGCCAGTAATTACTTCCAAAAGGATTGCATCGTCTACGACAGCATCAAGCAGTCGAGTGATGAGGTTCCTTCATAGATCTATAAATTGTAGTTAGTTATTAAGACTGTAAACCTATAGGTCATATCTGACATGTAAGATAGCGCTTACGATTGTTAAAAAGTAAAAACGGGTCCTCTCTAGAGCCATTTGTCTGTTCTGATCACTGTAGAAACATGGCGATGCAACATGGTGGGCTCTGTGTCAGAGGACCCGCTCCCTATATAGATATAAAAGGCTCATTCTAAGGTAACGAAAACACAACGATTCTTACACTAATGAAATCATACTTATGAATATCATATTCCATTTCTGCTCAGTCCATTCCTAAATTCTACACACTGCACCTTAAAGTTCCGGACCAGGAAGGCGAATGCCATCGCTAACCAAACAGTGAGCTGGCAGGTGTTCTATCTAGTGCCTGCGTAATAGAATGGTTTGGTTACATTAGGGTTTTCCTGGTTAAACCTTAACTACGACTTCAGTGTGCCCCTGGGGGATTTAGTGTTTGGTCATGTAAAAAGGGAAAGTTGTAAATATGTGGCACTGTAAAGCATTTGTTAGTATCCCTAAAGCGTTTTTCTCACGCTAATTAGTTTAGTGCACATTTCTACTGTTTTTAATGGAATATAATGGTAATGTTGACTGTGGCAAAGTCTCCTTGTCCACTCAATACTCTGTATAGATTTAAGAAACAATTTAAACAAGAATGGGCGCTAATGGAATTACTTGATTTGTTTTATGTTTTGGTGTTCATGTTAAGTAAAGTTTACATGAAGATTCAGGCTTACAACCATCAAACCTTTCATGCTCTCTCTGCCATTTCAACGTTAATTGTCATGCTTTGTGAGACAAAGTGCCTTAATCTGGTCCCAACTAACCAATCATGAGTTACGTTTGTTCTAGTCTGGTCTATGCTGTTTAATAATCAATAATACTGTATTTTGATTTACAGACTGAAGATGAACTAATGTGAGGTTTAGGCCTAGCTAGGCCTGTTTGTATTGGTATTCTACTGGTTCTTACCAAAGCATAGTCTTTGCTCATTCAAAGTTTCGTAATAAATTAATCACCAAAGACCTATGTCTTCTTGCTTGAGGGATGCCCATCACTCCAATAGATTTTCAATTCTTTGTACTCAGGTCTTGTGTGTTTTTTCTTGTGTGTTCGTAACAAGTTTCCAAGTTGCAAAAATATATTGTATGGATGTTTCATAGCGGCCAAACGAAACGCCTTTTGTGGCTGTGCCTACTTTATGACGTGACGGAACTGTTTGAGAGCTTGTGACTGGTATTTATGGATTTGGATATTGTGGTTTTAAACTTTAAAATGTACAATTTTATTTTCCTTTAAACAGTGAAGCTTTCGAAAGAAACCTAAATGTTTTCTACTAATACGCTTCGTAAGTTCAGTGATGTCAGAATTAAAACTGATTGTTACCACAACAAAAGTGTGAACAATGTTTTCTTTGTGCATCCATATAACTATGTATTGAAGTAGATGTATGCATTTGAAAATAACTGCTAACTTTAGCAGTTAAATAAAGTAAGCGTAAACCGCGCAGAGCATGCACGCATATGTATTCTAATATACTTCCACTAGGTGGAGCCAGATCACTATTTACTAATAGTCTTTGTTTCCTTCCACAACAAACGTCTATAGGCCTATCCAAAATCCTAGAAATTGTTACATTTCAGAATTGTCAAACTACAGATTATTTTAATCAAATGGAGCCGAATGACAATAATTCTCACGATTGCGCATATATTTATTATAATATATTATTATATTATTTATGTGGGATAGGGTTATGGTTTCCGCAAATTATCTTTACATCTGCAAACGAGGCTGGGTTTTCATGGGCATTCATTTGATCAATAATGAAAAAGTAATATGTAGAAATATTATAACGTCAAACATATTTTGGAGCGCATTTGTGTAAAACCTGCTCAACGTCCATCATGTTAAAAGGCATGTTAATGTGAGCTGCATAAACCCCGACTCCTCCCACTGTCCAAATGGTTTGGCCATGGAACATTTTCAGGTAGAGTCGAGCAGATGGAAGAGGAGCGCCTCTTCAGAGGCACAGTATGCCCCGGACACGGTTTTAAAAACCTAGCAGCAAAGAAGCCCCCAGTATAGCGGAGGAGGGTCGTCTTCGTGTACGGTACAGGTACACTGGGCGGTCGGGAGTACTGGCACTTTGTTGAATCCTGCCCTACGTATGTGCGGGCCTAACTTTTGGATAATGATTGACTCAGCCTAAAGTTTTTGAGACGAGGAATGAACAGCATGGGACGGGTTGGAGAAGGCGTGTAGTTCACTGCAGGGGTTCGTGTGTTAAACACCTCGCTACAAGGTATAGCCTACTTTTAGATTTTTTCCATGTGACTCGGATGTCATGTTCTCTCGCGGATCTAAAAAGCGACGATCAAACCGCTCGGTAAGTGTGTTTGCTTTCTTTTCGTCGTAACTGGGCTGCATATTAACACGTGTTTTATTTTTACACAGATCAAGCATCAATTTAAGATGTGTAAAAATTATGTTTCTATATTGTCAAACACACTTTAATGAGCCATCCGTCCACTTCATCCATTACACAAACATCTCCTTTACCTGGCTACTATTTCTAAAAAAAATAATAACGTGTATTGATAAACAACGAATTGTGTTGCCATATTTAAATACAAAATGATATACTTTTATATTCTTTGTTTCATAAATCATCAGGTAAGAACCCAGGTAAGAACCGATGACGTCATAGGAATTTACCTGGACAGGAGTTTTGAGAGAAGTGGTTGCTGCCATTTGAACACGGCGTTACTTGTAAAGGCCCACCGTTTCCACTTAAAACACATCTTCACTGGGTTGCAGTCTTATCTTTAGTGAGAACAAACAATGGCCTATGGACACAGAACAACGTACTTCTAACTTCAAACAACTATGCAGTAGAATGCCTAAAAGCGTACAGTAGAATCCTCTCATATTATCCCTGTGTCTGGTTTCCACTTTTATATAGAACATGTCAATCCTCATGTTTATATATATATATATACCCTACCTGGAAAGTCACAATAGGTCTCATAACACTTGACTTTAAGAAAGTTAAGCTAAACTAGCCTATTTGTCAAGGTTCTCATGGAATACCTTTTCATGAATGGTATTTTCAAGACGTTCAAGTTCATTATATTTGTGTCCAAAGTAAATCCTCAGGGGTTTCATTCATCAACTTTCCACAGTCCTAGCAAATGTCACATGCTGACAAACATCTGGTGTCATGAGTAATCTTAAAGGAACGGGATGCCAGTGTCTCATTAAACATAACAGAATACTTGTTGCAGCTTGAAAACACAGGAGATTGCTGCCTGAGCATAGCTCTGTTTGATCCTGTCCAGCGAGGGGAGATGTATCTGGCCAACATGCCAAGGCATCACAGGCCCTGTGACCCTTGACCTCTGTGTTAATGGTTAACCCTTCAAGCACTGCCGAGATAGCAGCTACACATTACTCGTTAACTGTGGGCAGAACTCGCCGTTTAAAACATTCTTTGTGGCATCATTCGGTTTTAACAGCTCCACATCACCACAAGTCAGCGCTGCACTTTTTATACTTGTTAATGGAGTTGATCTTGTGAAAAGTGGATGCAGATCTTTTGCTCTAACGAAGAACCACATGTGTCTTGTTTGATTTGAATTGACTCAACAGTGCATAGACGGGTGACCTAATACCTCCAGTACCTGAAGTTGATTGTCATGTTTACAGCTAGTAGCAGTTGGTGTCAACGATGACTCTTCCCCATTTCTCTGCCTAATTAGAGTCTCCATGGCAACAGGATGAGTTGGTAATGAAAGGAAGTGATTATAAATGCATACATGCATGCAATAGACTCAATTATAAATTGTCATGCAATTGCATACAACCGACTAAAACAGGAGCTTCTCTGTCACCTGCCATTGAAATGTGTCTCAGGTGATCTGATCACAACCAGCCAGCACCGACTCCAGGTGTGGACACATAAGATCCCCAATACCACACTGAGAGATGGCCCGGAGCCCCTTTCAGCAGAATGTTTGTGTAGTGTTGAAACTAAGGCTACAACTAGTGATTATTGAGTCTGTAGAATGTCCTACATAATGGCAATTAGCAGTGGGTGGGGCCATTATAACTTCATGATTCCAACATAGTGTTTGCTTGGTTTGTCTGACCAAAATAAACGGAATTCAACTTTAAGCAGCTTGCTAAATGACTGACCTTTAATAGATTATTACCAATATAAGAATCAGTTAATTATGTCTTCCTAATTAATCGAAGCCACAAAGTGTGTGTGTGTGTGTGTGTGTGTGTGTGTGTGTGTGTGTGTGTGTGTGTGTGTGTGTGTGTGTGTGTGTGTGTGTGTGTGTGTGTGTGTGTGTGTGTGTGTGTGTGTGTGTGTGTGTGTGTGTGTGTGTGTGTGACCACAACTTAACCCATTCAATAATGAAAACCTATGTTGGCATGTTGTGTAAACTGGCTTCTTCATACATCCAAGTCTCTAGGATGGTAATAATTGAAACAGTAAATTAACAGTATGAACACTAACATCTCTGTAGAACATTTGAAAAATTGTGCAGATACGTGGTGTAAGCCAAAATGAACAGATAGCCTAACGTTTTAGTTTTCAGTCAGTGCTTCTGAGACAATATATAATCCCAAGTGGTCACTGTGTTTTGAATTACATGTTATTGCCATGTGTGTGGACAGGATCTGGAGATACCTAACCCTAAAACCTGCATGTAAGATAACAGGGTTAAACATGGCTGTGTTGTGCATGGATGTTTTCTAGCCAATGTGAACTTCTTAACTTTTACTTTCTTGGGGGATTGTTTAGAACTTCTCTTCCTACCACCCCTCCCATCACGTCCTTTTGCCGAAAAGACCATTGTTGGACTCCACACATGACACATGACACACCTCTTGAAGCTGAAATGAAATGTGCATGAAGAAGACCATGCAAGTCAGCATGCATGTGTGCATACATTAAGAAGAATAAGACCAGAGAGTGATCAAGGGAACCTTGTGCATGATGACTGGAGGCAAACCAGAAGTGTAAAGTCTGCCAGAGACTGAACCTCCAGTTCATTAAGTTAGGGTTAACAAAATCCAAAATGTCCATTCGGCTAAAACAGGCTTTCGGAGGTCCCAAAACGTTAGAAACCTAGAGATTCTTAATGTTTTCTATTCATTTCTTATCGGATGATCTTATTTGTATTGAGATGAAGGCTCTGCTCCGTAATCACAATGCCGTGTTACAACCAGCTTGACTGGTTTTGTGCATCTCTGGATCTGTTTACAGATAGTGCAGTCTCCTTCCCTGCAACCTTTTGTCTCTCCAGCAGTCTTTCTTGAGCAGAGCATGGTAGGAAGCAGATGCAAACCTGATGTTTCCAAAACAACACATGGACACATTTTGGCTGTCTCCACAGAAATATAAGATTACTTTTCTCCTGATTATCTCTCACTTGTACAATTTGTACATGTGTACTTGTACAACAATGTATCATATTTTCCTTGATTTGAGACGGTTTTCCCATTCAAGTGCATAATATCCTTTACTGAAAAGCCCAAAACAAAAACTTCTATAAAAGACCACTTTAAATGTGTGATGAAGGATATACCAGAGTGATGTTGAAATGCAGCAGCCTGCATAGACCGCTAGAAGAATGTCTAAGTCTCAAATGACGCACTTTCAGGATTCAATTCAAAGTGTTATAAAGTATTCTTAACAGCAACATATTTGTTTATACTATTAACTACATACTGCATGGTAAAACGTCTAATTAGTGATGAATTAACTGGTGACCCACTTTCGTGTTTGTGTGTTTGTTGTTGTAGACTGTTCCCATGCAATGGTACAATTAGCTTGACAATGTCCTACCTTACAGTCTATTATAGGACTAATATTCTACTACTTTGAAGGCACATTTTCAAGTGTACCAACACTTACGTAGTTTGACGCCACAAAAAGTGCACTGCAATGTTCGCTGATAAGCTGAGCAAACTCAAAAGTTGCTGTTGATAGCAGTAATGCTTCAAAGTTAAAAGACTGCACTGCATCTATTGTAATCACTAATTAAAATGTACATTCAAAGTCCCTGTGGGAAAACAGGCTGGACTATACTTTGTGATGTCGCTTCAGACGGATGATGTTTTATGAGCTGCGTGTGTGGTTGATAACAACATCCAAACATGGCTCAGCAGGTAGTCACACAGGCAAGTGTGTGTGTGTGTGTGTGTGTGTGTGTGTGTGTGTGTGTGTGTGTGTGTGTGTGTGTGTGTGTGTGTGTGTGTGTGTGTGTGTGTGTGTGTGTGTGTGTGTGTGTGTGTGTGTGTGTGTGACTTTCTGTGCTTGAAAGCTAAAATGATGTATGTTTCATATGTGTTTGACACCTTCATATATACTTTCAAGTCTGGATTAGACACCAGACCGAATGCTTCCTAGCCCTGATCAGTTGAACAGTGCAGGCTGTTCCATGTTCTAGTGGGGGGAGACATTAAAAGGTACTGACACTGGAACCCACTGTTGACTTCTCATTGTTGGCTTCTACACATCCCTGGGACATAATAAATCCCACAAAGGAAGGATTACATGATGCAAAAATGTGATAAGTAAACAAAAACTGTGTTCAGAAATCAACCATGAAACCTCCAGCTCGCGGCTAATGGGCAGAGAGGACCGAGAGGGGGAGAGGCAAGCGGCTGGAGGAGAGGAAGGGAAAGTAGAGACAGGGAGACGGCGAGAGAGGGAAAGGGTGCAGCTCTCTTCCTGTCTCTGCTTCCTTCCTTTCATCTCTAAAAAAGAAACACACACACACACACACACACACACACACACACACACACACACACACACACACACACACACACACACACACACACACACACACACACACACACACACACACACACACACACACACCTACCTCCTGGGATAGAGGTAGCAGCCGAGACATGAGGTAGTTGATTTAGCACTAAACTGTTTTCTCGCTGTCGGCCGAAGTCAGATGCACGGCTCAGCGTTTCTCAGGCTTAGGAATTTCTTCAATTTATCTCATTACACACGCATACATGGAAAGTTCCTAAAATAATATACACACAATGTATTTTGACCAGCTAGGGGGGTGCAATGTTATTCCTCCCCCATTGTTTATATACCCCATTAGGCTGGCATTTTGTTCCAGTTCCAGAGCACAATCTTTTTCTTCAGGCCGTTTCGGTGATTTTGAATCCTCCATTTGACTGGTGGATTTCACAATCAATGAACCAGTTGGATTGGACGATGGATTTCCACTGGATTTCTCGTGCATCCCTCAGTAGCCCACACAAGCAAACGCCTCGATGCGCTGGGCGCCATGCATTCCTGGGTTTTACAAGACGAACATCTATGTATGAGGACAAAGTACAGGCGGAGATATTGTAAGCGTCGTAACGTTAAAAAGGCCGGGACAGACAATGAGACCGCGATCTGAAGCTACGCTCGCACTCTTGTAACCCAAGTGCAATGATCACACTGGTGGATACTCTCAGGCCATGTGCCGCCACGGCTGTATGCACACCGCCCATGGTTGTCATATTGTTTGTGGATCTGTGTTTGTCCCTCTGCAACACTCTGATGAAGTGAATTGTTTGTCGTTGTTTCTGTCCAGCAGCAGGAGGAGGAGGACCCGGACAAGGGGCAGCCCTGCATGCGATGCGGCGACCAGTGTCCGGGCTTCAGAGTGCATGGCTGGAGGTACGTATCACCCCCCCCCCCCCCCCCCCCCCCCCCCCGTCGCCCAGCCCCCTCTTACGTTACAGCATCCATGGCTGCACTTAAGGGATTTGTTTACTATAGTCATCAGTAAGCCAACACTCAGTTAGCTTATGAAGGAGAGTACAGTTTGTAAAGCTGCAGTTGTTAAAGTGTGTGTTGAACCGTGTTTCATTACGTTATACCCCAGTGGCAGTTCATTAAGTAAGAAACAATATACACTTAAACCACTTTAATGTTAAGTCTTTCTGTTCAAAGGTATTCCAATTAGTGGAGGGGATGACGGCATCACCTGTGTGCTGCGCTGGGATTTGAACATGACACCCGTGCTAGAAGGGATTATTACTGTTATTGTTTAACGTTTTCCCCCTTTTTAAAAGGTTTCACACAAGACCATGAACGATCGTTTGTATATTTATATAACCGAGGTGGTGGCTCACGCTGATCTTTGTGGCTTAACAATACCACTCTATCTATCACTGTCTATACTTTGCCCACCACTAGCTCAACATATAACCATTCCACGGGACTTCACGTGCGTGTCCCAGTTACATGGTCGACTCTTGAGTGCCAAGTAGAGTAGAATTTAGTTGAAATTTGACGGCAGATGTACTATAGCAATGTGAGATGGTTGACCTTGAAGCTGATGCAGTTTTTGTAAGAGCATATTGTTTGAGTGTCTTCATTAAGTCTCTACTAATGAATGATGTGTTCCACCTCTCAAGATGTTGGGATGATTTTCTGATCCCCCCCACCCCTATTTCTTCATCCTCTTCTTTAGTTTATCGCCAGCTGTCTTGGGTATTGGTTAGTCTTAATCCTGTCCATCACCTTAATCAGATTACCCTCCTCTGCTGTGATAGGGTCCTAAATCCCCCATCATAATGAGACACACACACACACACACACACACACACACACACACACACACACACACACACACACACACACACACACACACACACACACACACACACACACACACACACACACACACACTCCTTCTTCACAAAATCAACCCCTCTTTCCCTCAGTACACTCTAGCAGTTCTGCACTTTCTGATGTGAATGTACTGCCCTGTAAAATACGGGTGTGAAAAAACATCCAGGCCCAAGGTTGAAGCTATTCATCAACCCCGGCTTGCCTTCAATCTCTGACTTGGAGCTGACTATAAACACATTGTGATTTATTGTGTCTGAACTGGATAGGTCGAAGAGGGAACCAGAGTCGTGGTTTAGACTATTGTCAACCCAAACACAAAGGGTTACTGCAGAGCAGGGTGATTCAAGAGAGAAGAATAGAAGCACATTCAGGGCATTATTGTGGTGTGCCATTACCATATGTTGTTTATTATGGGCATATGTCTTTAATCGCTTGAACCTCGAGACAAAAATGGCTGACGTCTAAACCTTAAAACAACTATGTTGATCGTACATTGACGTACAACTTTTCATTTCAGTGAAATTCATACTTATCGTTGTTTAGTTCAAGTGTTACCAACACAAATCTTAAAGGGGTGGGGGGAATGTCGTCCCAGATGAGGAGGGGCGATGGGGGGGGGGGGGGATTGTGGACCAAAAGTCGCATCCTTTTTATTTTTGTATATTTTTTATGGAGAGGGATGGGAGGTCAAGGCACCAGACCCCAGGGCCTCAGTGGAAATTGCATCTAATCTTCTTCTTCTGCAAAAACCCATTCGTTGTCACCGTCTTCCTAACAGAGGAAGATCAGCCAATCGGGTGGGCCATTAGCTCAGCTGGTGTGCTCCATTAGAGGGGGGAATACAATCCATCTTCGTCCCTCTAACAGGAATTAATCTGGTGATGGTTGGAACGGGGAGGGCGGGGTGCAGATGGTGGAGGAAGAATTAAGTTACGGCCGACCCTGAGGGTCCCTGCTGGGCAATGAAGCACCCATCGCTGTGAGGCAGGATGGCCATGCAGTGAGCTCTTCAGAAGCCTAATCGGCAACAGTTGAGTCTCCTTAGAACCCGGGTCCATCTGTTAACCCTAAATTGGCACACGGCTAGTTCCTCTGTTTGAGGCCAGGTCGTCAATGCATTTGTCTAATGTGTTCCTTTTTTTAATCAGCAATCAACATACTTTCCTTCAGGCTTCACTGAGTGAATCCTATTTTTCTCAGCATATTCAGAGGCAGTTAACTCATCAGACAGTATTACTTGTCAGACTGTATTACTTGTCAAATGGAATTACTTGAAGCGTTGGTATAGGAAGCGCTGAGTGGATGAATATATGGGGGCTGTACGTAGCAGGCAGCAGACATAGCGGATGAAAGGAAAATCTCAAGTAAATGTTGTGGTTTGAGGTGTGTACATACCAAGAGACACGCTGTGTGCATGGTAATGCCCCCGAGAGACGTCTCGCGAGACGCTGCCCATCTTCCTTTCCCTTCCCACCACAATGAGTAATCCGGCCTGCTTCAGTCGTTTGACACGGAGAGGGCTTACACGGGCTGGACAAGAGCCCGTGTGCTGTGAATCACGGGCTGCGGTGGCAGTGGTTAGAGGTTAGCGGCGCTGCAATATGTTTACCCTTCATGATTTGGATTCAGATTGAGGACTTCAAAGGCGTCGTGCGGGCTTTTGTGAACAAAGATATCTCCTTGATGTTTGATTGCGCGCGGTACAGCGAGTCAGCCGGGCGTCCGTGTGTCGACGCCGGCTTATTACACCCCCTCTATCAGAGCGGCACACGGTGGGGATGTGTGCACAGCCCGTATACGTGTGGATGTTGGGGGTGGCTGAGGGCATCCGGGTGGGGGGGGGGAAGGTCATAAAGATGAGACCATGGGAAGGAGCCTTCCTTTGCTTTTGAACATCCTGCTGCTACGCTCAGACAGGAAGCGCTGTGTGGCTCCCTATGACTGGGATGTAGAGTCAATGATGGGCGGCGTCACTAGCACTGGAGAGATAATGTTCATAGACCCCAATGGACCACTTCACCCAGGAGTGTGTGTGTGTGTGTGTGTGTGTGTGTGTGTGTGTGTGTGTGTGTGTGTGTGTGTGTGTGTGTGTGTGTGTGTGTGTGTGTGTGTGTGTGTGTGTGTGTGTGTGTGTGTGTGTGTGTGTGTGTGTGTGTGTTCACTTCTGCTGATGTTGAGATTTAGAGGAAGGAATTGTTTCATCTTTTTTTTTTAATGCTTCATCATGGTAGTTTTCAGTTTCATTATTAACAAAAGACAGCAGGCCCGAGTCTGTCCTATATTTCTACCAGTCTTCAGTTTAACACTTTAATTTAAGAAGCTATGGGGTTTCTACAGGTTAATTAGGTTAATTGAATTAACCTTATTATTAGTTCGGTTAATTGAATCAAGCAATATGAAATGCTGAGCTCCATCACATCACAAATGAGTTATATGTTCCATATGTGTTACTATAGAAATAAAAATCGATACAGCTGCATTTCACAAATTGTCTTTCCTTATAACTAAACAGAACAGCTTATAAGCAGAATCCATCAGCGAAGTTAACATCGTCAGTTACAAACCTATGATTACACCACAATAAAAGGGGACATTTTATAAAACTTATATACCAATCCAATCCTTACTGCTTGAACTAATACTTTGGAGATAGCTTTTGTTCTCTTTTGTTTTTATTTGTAGTATACTATAGTAGAAAAAGTCCACAGACCCATGGTTGAGGTTCCAAAGCTTGGTTCATAGGGCTTTGGTTTTCTATTGCTGTATTTGAAAAGACTTATCCTCATATTGTGTAACGGACATCTAACCTCAAACTTCCATTTGCAATATATGTGTGTCCCATATAATTACAATTACAATGTAACCCCATATCAAACCCTCAACACACAGTCAATACAAACGCCAAGGGAACCATTGTTGTAGTCCACACTTCCTTTCTCCACACAGCGTTCAGTTACAGCAGGTTGCATGTGAACCCAGCCACACTGGTGGTGACGTCACCTCCCGTCTCATGTGACAGGATGGCTCCAGGGATCCTGGAAGTGCATGAGAAGACGTATGTCTCCATTGAAACGGTCTGGGTTTTATGCCGTGTGTCTTCACCATCTGGACATTAATGCCATGTATCCACACACACACACACACACACACACACACACACACACACACACACACACACACACACACACACACACACACACACACACACACACACACACACACACACACACACACACACACACACACACACACACACACACACACACACACACACACACACACACACACAGTGTACAATCACACCCAGATGGTGGGCAGTTGCAAGCATGGCTTACACTGAGCCAATCCATGAGGTTTTCTTTTGTTTCTATTGGTACCACCTGCCTGACATTGATGGCCATACATGGAGCCAGGATGGGAGACGGACTACAACTCCCATAGTCATGTGCTCTGATGTTGCTGGGCTAAACAAATGATATGTTCTTCTTCTTGTTGCTGGCCTTGTAATCAACCCGCTGACGTTACCCTTTTATCGGAGACTGACGACAACAAAATGAAACACACCGCCAGTTAGCAGGAGACGAGACAGTGACACGGATCCCGACCGTGCACTTATTTATTTGTATTTGGTCAAAGTTAGGACCATAATAACAGGGGAGTGGAGGGATGGAGGAATTTGAACCAGAGGGTTGAGTGTGGAGTTAAATCAAGCTGATGGGCACGAGCGTGTGTCCAAGCGTGTGCCCGCGTTGAGTCAAGCAGCTTTGTGAGCGATGACCTCATGCCACCAGCTGGCAGACTGTTATGCAATTGGTAGGGGGGGGGGGGGGTGGGGGGGGGGGGAATAGGTGGACGCTTAGACACCACATGTGGCCCCGCTGCGTTGTCAACATGCACACGCACACATTACTGAAGTTTGGTTTCTTGACTGTCCCACTGCATGTAGATGCAAGCCGACCACAGATTAACGTGTCTTTCGCCGTGCAGCAGTAGACCACAGAGGGAGATTAAAGTCTCCCATCTCCTTATTTTGATTTTATTTTTTGATTTTTTTTCTTCTTGCTTCACAACCATGAGATTAACAATCAGGCTTACAACTGTGACCTCATTTCCTGCTTTCTTGGTAGCTCACAGCAGTGGATGGAATGCAGTCGTCCTAATGCTGATCTGGTGAGATGTTTGTAATTCATTGTTTGATGGGTGGTCCGTGCTGTGTTCTTTTCTTTGTAAAATGCTGCAGTGGAACTCGGGTGTCATGTTTAGCTGTTGTGAACAGTTTTGCGATTGAGAGGATTGTGTAGAGTGTTAGCTTTGAGTTTGCCTAACGCTTGTGTTGTATGTTTGTCCTGGAAGGGCGCCATCTGGCTGTTTCTGTAGCCATGGGGACTCTCCTTGACTCATTCTCAAGAATGTGTTTGTGGACGGGGTCCTGCAGTCATGACGCTGCCAACGCAAAATGAGTTCATAAATCAAAGCCACGCCTGGGTTTCCAATAGACGCGTTGACTGTGAACCGTAGGGAGGGTTTAAGTGGAGGTGATAAATTAGAAGGTGCGGCGCTCCGTTCAGTTTTTTGCTATGACTTGAACTGGAGAAACCTTACTGTGAGAATGTTGCCTGCACCTGAGCTTTTATTCGTGTCGTCGTAAAGTCTTTCAACGTGGCAGTAGAGCGAGTTTGTTTGATAGGAGGAAGAGTGAAAGAACATTGCACATGTCATTGTCAAACATAAGTCAGCTATGTTGATCTCAGATCCCTGCGATGCCGGGAGAGGATTGTAGGACACCTATTGTTAGTCCCACCACAGATATAAAAGTAAAATACCGATGTAAAATACCATCAGGGGTAGCAGAGCACCCTATCATCATCATCATGACCTATGCCCCTCCTCTTCTGCTCCTGCAGAAAGATCTGTGTGCACTGCAAGTGTGTGAGGGAGGAGCATGCTGTGCGCGCCGTCCCGGGACAGCTGGAGAAGATGATGACCAAGCTAGTGTCCGACTTCCAGAGGCACTCCATTTCAGATGACGACTCGGGCTGCGCCTCCGAGGAGTACGCCTGGGTCCCACCTGGGCTCAAGCCCGAACAGGTTACTGTCAGCACACACACACACACACACACACACACACACATACACATACACATACACATACACATACACATACACATACACATACACACACACACACACACACACACACACACACACACACACACACACACACACACACACACACACACACACACACACACACACTGCGCATTCATAATACGCAATCATTCTACACAGAAAAGGTTCAATGTTCAAAGAATGTATTTTATATTTGAAGAAACATTTGCATAAGGAGGCAAAAGATCTATTCAGTTGCCGGTCATGAAAAGTTGCAGATCCCAGTCCCGTGCTCTTGAAGGTTTGGCACAACTGTATTATTATAGCACCTTTTAATTACGAGAACCACACCTAAACATAAAACATTTAAGAAAACAAATCACCTGCGTAACCCTTTGTTCTTTCGTTCTAGTAATTAAATCCATCTTTGTTTCGTAGAAGTATTTAGGCTTTACACAGCCCTCCCTCTCCTCATGCAGGTGTACCAGTATTTCAGCTGTCTACCTGAGGACCGGGTGCCTTACGTCAACAGCCCGGGAGAGCGATACCGCATCAAACAGCTGCTTCACCAGCTGCCAGCACATGACAGTGAGGTACAGAACACGCTGAGGATGACTCTGTTAGAGTTTGGTTGTATCTCTAGGTTTTAGCTTGATGCTATCCCAGCTATAACCACTTCTCAAGCTAGTTGGCTCCTCCTTACAGGGTGCTAACTATGGATGAACGCCTTGTATGTTCCGGTCTATGATTCTTTGTCATGTATTCCCCCTTCGTATTTACCTTCTTCCCTGTCTCCCTACACCTTACCTAACAAAATATAAACTTAGTGTTGATTTCATTGTAATTTCACAAAACATATCACGGGTGTGAGTGGCACTAGTCGATCTTGTTCCTGGTACAAATAGGCGAGTGTGGATGGTTGTTGATGACTGATGATTGGAGACACCTGTGTTTTGCATGGCGGCAGTCCCAGTACTGCAACTCCCTGGACGATGAGGAGAAGAAGGAGCTGCGTTTGTTCAGCCAGCAGAGGAAGAGGGAGAACCTGGGCCGAGGCATGGTGCGGCTCTTCCCTGTCACCATGACGGGGGGCATCTGCCAGCAGGTACGGCTGCTTGCACTGCGATGCAGGGCTGTGTTGTTAACGATTAGCGATGCACCGATCGATCGGCCACCGATCGTTATCGGCAACCGATATTGTTGATCTCGGTTATAGGATGCAGTATCACTGGGCTTCATTCTCCCCGTGATTTAGTTTAGTTTCTTTTGATGCAGGTTTGCGCTAAAAGTAGTAAATCTAGTCTTGTCGTTATTCACACATCCCCATGTTAACTTGAAACTACTGAAGTACCTATAACCTGATACGACAAGGCTGCTCCCTGCTTATTCCCTCTGCTTCATGTGAAACTAACTTGCTGCTGTAATGGAAGATGAGCGAGAACGATTTTCAATGTCTCTAAATGGCATAACCGAAGTGTTAAGTATAGCCAAATGACTGCAGCCATAGTACTTTCATGTCAACATAGTTCCTACAATGTGAAGCTGTAGCCGGACCCCCGGTCTGAGATTGTGAGAGAAGCCGTAGAAAGCACTCCTTTCATGGGCACAGATTTCACAAAGTCTGTGGGTTACGAGAATACAGTAAAAGCTTCCTTTGCATACTGGTTATTTATGTTGTTTAGTATTGTAAATGTAGTTTTGGCTAAATGTATTCGTCCCAATGATACATTTCCAACTTGTTTCCCCATGTGCAAAACTCTCTAATGAAATCCCATTATATAATGAAGGTGTCATAGGCTATCGCCGACTTGGCTGACTACCTAAAATCATAGCACACGAGGCCTGCAGCCTTTAACGCGATAGCCTATGCACAACGCGGTTGTATATCTGGATAATAGGCTTGCACAACATCACAGGAAACCAAAAGTCAATCAGTTTGACTATTTACTCTATATACACATACAAACCAATAATGACCAATGAACTGTCTAAGTCATTATTTGTTATGCAAAGCTTGGGTAACAACACCCGCTTCTTCCCGGTAGCTGTCCTTTTCTCTGCCTGCGAATACTGATACGTGCGCAGCGTATCACAGGGGATACTCTTACATTTGATTTATATGTTGGATTCAATCGGTGTTGGTTGTGTATTATCCATACGGTCTATGGCATTATCCCTTATAGCTCCTGTCCTTAGTGCGCGAGGGAGATTGTGTTGGCCTGACTCATGCCAATACACAGTAATCCCACGGATTCCTTCTCCTTTGTTAGTGATGTTACATTTATTCGACGTTCCTTTACGTCTAAACGTATAGAAACGGTCAGACAACCGTGTGGTTCAAGCTTTAATTAGTCCAAACTAAAATAAACTCTGTTTACATGACGTCTTTTCTTAATGAACTCATTTCCGTCAGCTTAACAAGAACTCTCATATAACGCTAACTAAGAGCCCTGATATAATCGGCACACAATGATTTTCATAAGAAAAATCCTATTAATATATATTTCACTAAGGTTATAAAATCTGATCTGTATCGGACCGGCCGATCACACATTAAAAACATCGGTGATCGGGATCAGCCTAAAAAAACCTGATCGGTGCATCCCTATTAACGATTTTAACACTAACACAGTACCCAGCCATAATGTGGTTCGTAAATGGCTGAAAAATAAATCATATCTTTTTATGATCATATAATTTAAATCCATAAGCTAACCCCAGAAAGTGGGGGAAACTGCTGTCTAATACCAATCGCCCGAGAGACCAAAAAAAAACTAAACCATCTGTGCAAAACTGGGGACGGCGTATTTGCATGAAGAGGACAGGAACCCACCCACAGCTTCCTACCTTCCACCTCCACCCACCCACCCTGACCTAACCCTCCCCCTTCCACCTCCACCCACCCTGACCTGACCTAACCCTCCCCCTTCCACCTCCACCTCCACCCACCCTGACCTAACCCTCCCCCTTCCACCTCCACCCACCCTGACCTAACCCTCCCCCTTCCACCTCCACCCATCCTGACCTAACCCTCCCCCTTCCACCTCCACGCACCCTGACCTAACCCTCCCCCTTCCACCTCCACGCACCCTGACCTAACCCTCCCCCTTCCACCTCCACCCACCCGGACCTGACCCCCCCCCCCCCCCCCCCCCCCCCCCTCCTTCCTCTATACCCCCAGTGTGGCCGGCAGATCAGAGGCGGCGACATCGCGGTGTTTGCGGGCCGGGCCGAGCAGGGCAGCTGCTGGCACCCCCAGTGTTTCCAGTGCGCCTCCTGCAGGGAGCTGCTGGTGGACCTCATCTACTTCCACCAGGAGGGGGAGATCTACTGCGGACGCCACCACGCCGAGAGGCTCAAGCCCCGCTGCCAGGCCTGCGATGAGGTAGCAATCATAAGGCCAAAGACTATTATGAATATAATTATAACAGGTTGAGCTTTTATCAAGATATGAAGCACAGTACAATCAATGAAGGGTGCACATCTAATCCTGTTCTGTTGTATTTCTGCTTTTGAAAAGAAAGTAGTTTAAACTTACCGTGAACTCTCCCAATTCAATTGGATTCCATGTAATTTAAAAGCTTTATTGGCATCAGCCATTCATCTTAAACTTGCTTTTAGTGGATCATAGATAAGGGGATATAGATATATGATTAGTAGATGGATTTAATACAAAAGCTTTTTACCACACAGGAAAACTAATCATGCCTTCACCCTTGCGTCTGTCTTGTCTGTCTTGTCTGTCCTGTCTGTCTGTCTGGTAGATCATCCTTGCGGACGAGTGCACGGAGGCGGAGGGGAGACACTGGCATATGAAGCACTTCTGTTGTTTTGAGTGTGAAGCGGCGCTAGGCGGCCTGCGCTACATCATGAGGGAGAGCCGGCCGTACTGCTGCGCCTGCTACGAGGGCCTCTACGCCGAGTACTGCGACACCTGCGGGGACCAGATCGGTACTGCACATAGACACACGCAAACCGTGCATAGCTTGGGGGTTCCCACACCCGTCTTCATGATGTTAGCCCTCCGTGGGGGTACTTTTTGGTTAGGCGTCAAGGAATGCATTTCGGAAAGAAAAGTGTTGATAAAATGATGCCCCTGTTGCGACCCACAGTTTATAAACACACACTTTTGGCTTGAGCTGATTGCGAGAATCTAATCGAAGTTATGACAAAATGTCCCCAGGTATAGACCAGGGACAGATGACGTATGAGGGCCAGCACTGGCACGCAGTGGAGTCTTGTTTCTGCTGCGCCCGCTGCCGGCTGGCGCTGTTGGGTCGACCCTTCCTCCCTCGTGGGGGTCTCATCTTCTGCTCCCGGGCCTGCAACTTGGGCGAGGACCCTAACAACTCGGACTCCTGCGACTCGGCCGTTCAGAGCAGGTCACCTCAGCACCAACGCTGCGAGAGGGCGGATAAAATCAAGCATCCTCTGCGCTGTTTACCCCAATCACCACTAGGGGGAGCCAACCTCTACATAACCCTGACAAAGGACTGCATTCATACTGGGGTGGAAAATACAGGTATGTTAACGTACAATATGTTAAATGGTTACAGATGTATGATATGTTTGTTAATAGTACATATTTAATGAAAGATTAGAGTTTGTTTGTTTTTATATGTTTATATTTTGTTCTACATCAAACAGGTGTCAATTGCACTTCTCAAAATGGCGTTCCTTTGGTGAGCGGCCATCCCTACCCAAGAGGCTCGTACTCGCCTCTTCCTCACATTCATTTGGGGAACGGCTTCGGCCCGCCGTGGCCCAGAGACATATCACACTACGGTTTGCCATCAGGGGAGCGTGGGTCCAAACCTTCCCTGAGCAGCCTTGAGTCCCAAGGAGAGCTTCTCGGACACACTGTACACCCGCTCACCAGCCTCCATTCCAGGGGAACGTCCACGGCTATCGACTGTAGGAGCTGGGTGGAACGCAGTAGTCCCGCTAGACAAGGTATGAGAAATCACTCATGTTTTACTCATGGTAGCATGCAGTACAAATCAACCGTTTTTCTATCAGTTTCATCAACCACCTGAGCTGTATCGGAAATCGAATCCAATCAACTGTCTCCTTCTCTTGTCTTTCCGCAGTGCTCCCTCCCAACCAATCGACCGCCCTTCACGTCACCCGCGCCCCTCTCTCCGAGTCACCCCCTCTCACGCCCCCCATTCCGGCCGACTTCCCGCCCCCCCTCCCCACCAAGGCCCGGGACTTGAAGGCCTGCGACTCCCCCCCGCCGAGTCTCCCCCCACCGGAGGACGCCCCCGGCACCCCCCCTCCGCTGGCCCGCAACGGGGCGGCCAGGGTCAGCTTCAGAGAGCCCATCAGCTGCAGCTACTCTGTGGACGAAGAGGAGGAGGAGGAGGAGGAGGAGAATGAGGAGGTGGAGCAGGCGGGAGAGGGGGAGGACGGCCGTCTGGATGAGGAAGACGTGAAGGGAGGGTTCGGGCGCAGGTTGCATCTTAAGAAAGGCATTCCTCCTCAGATGGATCTACTGGGTGCGGAAATCCTTTGTTCTCCGAACCTGCGCTATGAACTTTGTTTGCCGCCACAATCCGTTTTGTTTCAAATAACTCCACCTTACGAGTGTAAAGAAAACCAATCAGCCTACCGGCTCAGATGCATTTTCTCTGTGAATCATTCTGGTCTGTATAGAAAAGGGCCAAAACTATCATATATGACAGCATACAACTTTGGAAATCAATGGTGTCGCATGGCGTTTGTTTCCACATGTTCATGTTCTTCATGATAATTATGTATTGGATTGCGTTTATTCGCTTGTTTCCCAACAGATGGATCCAGCTACCAGCAGCGCAGCCTGCGCCGCGGCTTGAGTCGCAACCGTGTGTCCTCAGACTCCACCCTCCACCTGGGCACCGAGAGGCGATTCCGGCGCACCCTGTCCGACCGGCCGCGCCTTGACTCCCTGGACTGGAGAGGAGGAGGAGGAGGAGGAGGAGGAGAGGAGGAGAGGAAGGGCGTCCCCTCCCTGTCCCTCCAGCCGGGCCGCCACAAACACGACGAGGCCTGCTCCACCTGCTCCTCCTCCTCAGACTCTGAGGAGGAGGGCTTCTTCCTGGGCCAGCCCATCCCCCTGCCCCCGCAGCTCAGGCCGCGGCAGCAGCAGCAGCAGCAGCAGCAGCAGCAGCAGCAGCAGCAGCAGCAGCAGCAGCAGCAGCAGCAGCAGCAGCAGCAGCAGCAGCAGGCCGCGGGCGGCCAGGAGAGCCAAGCCAAGGGAGAGCGAGAGGAGGGGGGGGACTGGGGCCCGAGGGGCAGCATGAGGCGGAGGAGGAGGAGGAGGGCCGAGAGCTTCGGGGCGAAGGACAAAGACAAAAACTGTGCCATCTCCTAGCCCAGAGAGCCCGCTCCAACCACAGTGTCTCGGCAGAGTCCACGGGTGTGCAAGCCGGGTTTGAGGAAGTGTAAATATGTTGTGGCCGTTAAGATCTCTTTGGTCGAGATGTTGGACTAGTGTGATTATCATAATGGTCACGTTGGTCTTAAATCCTTCACAGCCATGCAGGCTTTCTAAAGGTAGACTACACAAAGTGTTTATATCTACGAAGCAAAGTTAAGACTACTTCTACCACAAACTTGAAAGATGTATATATCTACGCATTTTAAAATGATCAGGCAATATAATTACACATTGGAGAAGATAAGAAAAATGTGGCTTTAAAGGGGAAAGGTTGTGTAGAAATTGGCATACATACCAAATATTTTCTATTTACTGTTACTGATCTGGCTATGCTGTTCTCTTTATTTCCACATTTCTTTTAAATCACTATTTATATTCATGAATACTCGGTGGCAAAGTATGGGTTTCAACTGCATATTGAATCAAGCAGGGTAGGGTTTTATACCCTTCAAATAAAATGGAGATTACTGTGAGAATGTTATTTTTCTTGTGTCTAGCTAAAGAACAAATATTTTTGGGGAATAAGTTGTTTTTATATTCCTGGGGTCTTCCAGAGGGTCAATGTTATTTCTTTGTATGACCTTAGCAAACTACATTTCCAGAGATTATGATGACCAGTGCTTTATGTAAGACACTTTTATATTGACATTAAAACATTGTAACTTGTTCTGTGCTTGTCTCTTATTGAAGTCCAATAGCATTTATATTGTGTAGGGAGGGGTGTGGAAAGGTGTGCTAATATACAGTAGCAGGCCTACACGTGGTAGATACCTTTTTATATATTTATATGGGTAGGTTTACTGTGCAACCGTCATGCGCCGAATGTGTCATATAACACAGGAAAAGAAAATGTCACGTGACCAAAGAAATAGCCGTGTATTTCCTTGTGTGGGAGTGATTGGCCAATACATCCAACGGGGAGGAGCAGCACAGGACTTGTCAGACAGGTTTGTCTGCTGTGCTGTTGCTTGGAGTTTCCGCACACATTCACACTTACAGGAGAATGATATCGTTTATCTGCCCTATGGCACGCTCAAATGAAAGGGAGAGGCCTAAACTCTGATGGTATACTACAGCGAAGAAGTCCCACCGCAACGTCCAAGGTTAGTAACCTGTTTATGTCTGAATATTGACTTTGTGATTGGGTCAAAAGGGGTCAACCAAACCCATGACTTGACAGAAATGTACTTTATCACCAGGACAAGATTTTTCTTAAGTACTTCAACAACTGCCACTGGGCAGGAGATACCTCTCATTGTTGGCCGTGTTTCCATTGTCTCCTGCTTCCTGTTTGACTATATATGCCCACTGCTCTCTCCAGCAGAACATGCAGAGGCTTGACGCAAATTATAGCTGCTATTTTAGTTCCAACAGGCCATTGAGCTTTCTAGTGGTGTTGTTGCGTGCAGATATCCTCGTGTATGCCTATATCGTTATGCGAAAGGATATTCTTGGCATTTCATGACTTAAGTGTGCTATACAAGTCGAGGAGCCTTTGGATCTGTAGGTTGTGTCCGCAAGATAAGAAAGAAGGTGAGCTGTGTGTTGACGAGGCTCTCGGCCTAGTAGGCAGGGATCTGAAGCCTGCTGATAATGGAACTGGCCCCTTCCGCCTGTTGGAGCGGCCCCTGTGAGTCCAGTCTCCGGGCGGTCTCCAACACCTACTGTCAAGTTCTAAAAGCGAACCCATTTGGATTAAGCTAGTTTAACAAAGTACAAAAAGATGTTCATCCAAATGGGTTCGCTTTAAGAAACTTATTTATGAGTGTTTATGATATGTGTGGTTTTATTTTGGAGTTGTGCAATACATGGTTACATTTTCTCTGTTGCATGTGGGTGGAAAAAAAACAAGGCTTGAGATAATGACATTTTCACAAACGGGTAGTGTCACTTAATTCCGTTGTTCAAAACAAGCAAGTTGTAACTCATCGGGACTACTGCTTTGATCGTCTGGGAGATAAAAAAAATAATAAAAAGACGAGAAAGCATTGTTTTTCTTAAGAGCTGGTAAACTGCACTGGCTAGGCTCTGGCTGAGAATGCATCCAAACAATATATTGTTAATGGCAGTGCTGCTTCTATATATAATTTGCTGGTGATCTAATATGAGGTTTCTCTTTTCCGGCAGGAAGTCGACCTGCTAAAGAGACCCTCAGATAACCTGGCTTAAAGGGTGGAACGACAGTGGTGATGTTCTACAGCAAGGTATACATTGACACTCACCTGGGGTGAAGAAAAAAAATCATTCACTGCTCTGCAGGAAAAACAAGGCAAAGCCCCATTAGACGTCTTTTTGGGTGTTCCCAAGCATTTTGGTTTCAACCACGATGCCTGTTGAGACTCTCCAGTCCCCGCTGAGACAACCGGTGAAGATGTCCCTGACGCCCCCTCGCCTGCGACCCAAGGCCCCACTGGGGCCGGCCTTCAACCGCCAGAGCCCGCTGCCGGCCGCCAGACCCAGGCAGAGTGCCGTGGAGAGGCTGGAGGCAGACAAGGCCAAATACGTCAAGAGTCAGGTGGCCCTGTCCAAGCAGCAGCCCACCCAAGCTACAGAGCCCCGGAAGCCCCCGCTGACCGCTACTATCAGTAGCTGCAGCGGTAGTAGTCGCAGCAGCAGTGCCCTGCAACCTACCAGGAGGGCCCCGTCCCAGCCCGGCACGCAGCAGACGGGAGTCCCCCTCAACCTGGAGCACCTCAGTAACCTGATCAGCGGCGTGAACGACAGGCCCGCCTCCGCCACCCCCACCCCCACCCCCACCCCCACCACCACCACCAAGGACAGAGCTCGCGCTGGCCGCGGCGGCCCAACTCGCGGCTCTCCGTTCCTGGGTCCCATTAGAGCGGAGCACCGCGAGGTCCAATCATATCCCCCTCCTCCGGCCGCCGACTGGTCTAGTCCCGCCAAGGTGCGGTTAAAAGCCTGCGGTCCGGTGAAGGCCGAGACCCCTCAGAACCAGGACGCGGCGTTGCCCCCGGCGACAGTGACCATTCGCAGAGTGGACGTGGTTCCCCAGTCTCGGCCACCGAGGAAGCCCACCGCCCGACCGCTGCAGTATATGCGACAGCCGCTCTACCCCATGACCTGGCATGGCCTGCATCCTCTCCGCCCGGTGACATCGAACCTGCGGCTGTTCCCCCAAAGATCCCCGCTGGCGCCTCCTACACCCGTGAAACCTCTCCGAGTGCCTCCTCATGCCGACAGACCCACCACGCCTCCCGCCGAACCACCTGCACCTCCGCCAAGGACCTCTTCTTCTTCCTCTTCTCCTCCTCCTCCCGTGCTTCCTCCCCCTCGCCAGTCCTCCAGCCCCCTGGTCTTCCCTCCGTCCTCCCCGGCGGTCACCCGTCTGTCCTCGTCCAGCTCCAGGAAGCGGCCCTCCCTAACCCGCTCCAAGTCTGACATGAGCGACCGCTGCTCCCGAGCCGGCACCGAACTGGAGCGCTTCTTCAACTTGTGCGGTTTGGATCCCTCGGAGGTGCAGGAGCTGGCGGTTGGGCCCGGCTCGGACCTCGTTTCCATCGCTCGGTTCCGCAGTGCCAGCGCCCCGGGATCCGAGTGCCTGGAGGGGGAGGGGGAGGAGGAAGAGGACGATGCCGAGGTGCGCGTGCCTTATGGCGTTTCGGTCATCGAAAGAAACGCGAGGGTGATCAAGTGGTTGTACGGTATCCGTCAGGAGGCCAAGGACATTAGTAAGAGCACCAACATGTAGACTCATGGATTTGTACAAAGTTAGGATTTCCTAATTGAACATAAGTCCTAAAAGGAGACTATGGCCAAAACAAGTAGTGTGTCGAAGCAGTTGGTGCGACAGTATGGTTGACTGCTGTAAGGGGTTTATTTATTCAGTGATGGTTGTCCTTTTTTGTTTACCAAAAAAAAACGACTAATTTTTACGTTTAGAGAAAGGATGACCCAAATAGAAAATAATATTTTGATGTTTTCTTTACTTTTCATGTAGGGCTTTTATTTTCATGATGTGCCTTTTTGCTGCTGTTTTGTTGTTGGAAATGAGCAACAAATTACTTGATTTCTCTAAGGAAACATTAAAGATTTGATGACATATGTCTCACCTTTTTAGTAATTTCCAATCATTTGTATCACTATTGGGTTAAAAGTGTGATGTCATGATTCAGTTTTTTAAACTAAAATACAAAAATGAAAATGGTTGTATTGATAAGGATATAAATGTAGGTAAATCTAAGTGATTTCTGGAAGAGGAAGGTGAATTCCTTAACATTTTAGAGGTGGTCCAGTTGCAGTGATGAACCACAAGAGGTCAGGCCAGACTTCCACCAGCCACATCGTCGCTTTTCCCAAATTTGTGACCATTTCACTATATCAACAGGAAGTGCTGATATCAATTGATACAATGTATCATACCACAGAAGAATGCACGTATGATGTATTTTGCATTTGTTTCTGGAATACCTGAAGTACCAACAGCTGTAATAAATGTCAAAATAATGTTTGAATTCTTAAAAGATTTTTCCTGCTGAGTTTTTGCTTGCTGCCAGTAGTGTCTGTACAACTAAAAGACTAATCCTCATGCATTCATCCTTTCAAAAGGTGGGCTGTACTTAAGTTTCAAGAGATAACAGGGCTGTAGAACCTGTTTTTATTGTCAAAGGACTAAGATCGGTGCATGTACTGGGCACAAATGGTCCTAGTTGGACTGATTGAAACCTGCTGCTCAGTGTTTTCAACTCTCATGCTGATTTAACAGGACTGTTTCGTAGTTATATATGTTGTATCGTCTTTTAAAAATGGCATGTCTCAAATCCTTGGTCGATCACCTTCAGACTCTGAGGAGCCAGCTATTTAATCCAACTTTTGAGTGCTGCGGTCCAGATGTATGCCAACAAATTAAATGCAGGACGGTAAGCTTTTGGATCTATGTTGTTATGTTAAAATCAATATTTGAAGAGGTACATTTGTGGTTATAATATAGTATATATACAATTATGTATATAGAATTGTGAGATTATTATTATATTCAACCAATCCCATAAACAATTTTTGTATTTTCTTAGTCCAACAACCTCTGTTCTATTCTGACATCCTAGAAGACTGGGGCAATCCCCGTTGCCAGGAAGATTTGCTATGCATTTGGTGGAGTTCCATATCAGATCACTGCAGTCTCTATGGGCATTTCCATGCAAATCTTTCTGCTGGATGTTGTGCAGGTAGGCGTAAGCTTCATCCCAATGTGTTTTGACTTGAAGGCACAATTCAATTCTGAACTACCACTGATTTCTAGCCACTCATGTTCAAAGTGCAGCTCATGTGCAGACATGTCATGAAATACCGCCTTCCACGGCCCACAGATGGAAGCGTTCTACGTCTCCGTGATCCTATTCGTTAGCCGGGCCTGGGATGCTGTGACCGATCCTCTGGTCGGTTACTTGGTGAGCCGGAGTAACTGGACTCCGATCGGCAAACTCATGCCATGGTTTGTGTGAAACCAGACAATGAACACATTATCTTGTTGTTTTTTATGCTGTCTCGACCTGTATTGTGACTCCGCTCTCTCTAGGCTTTGCCTATTTTAATCAGAACCTTGGTGTTTGCAGGGTCGTTCTTTCCATGCCATTTGCCATTCTGTCTTATGTGCTGCTGTGGTTCATGCCGCAAGACTCCATGTCTCAGGCGTTCAGCGTGCCCTGGTTCCTGGTAGCAGCATGTATGTTTGAGACCCTCATGAGTGTAAGCAAGTCACGTCAAGTCTCTTCTTCATATTCATATTCTCGCCATTACCCACCCCCACTTTGCCCAATTCTCCTCACAACCCACACACAGGATCTAATATATGATGTCTCAATGGTTTCTGCTCTATTAACATAATGTGTCATCGTCCTCTGTTACCATGGTGACAGCATGGCGCACTATTCACAGGTCTGTGAAACTGCTGCCATTTTACTGCTTCAGCCAGCCTTGTCAAAAATGTTGGTGCGTTTCTTGTCCATCTCTTGTTAGTGTTTCCACGTACCTTACCTTTCAATGAACATGTTCCTGGGGGGAGACCAGAGAGATCGAGATTCTGCCACAGCCTATAGTAAGAGATGCTCTCAACCTGCGGATTTGTCTCCCTCTCAATTTGATTTGCTTTATTGGCTTGACAAAAAACATGTCTGTATTGCCAAAGCATACAAAAAAGCAAGAACAACAATATCATGTAAAAATAAAATACAAAAATAATTAACATTGTAAAAGTTAAGTAAATAATACAACATTTAAATCCATATATTATCTTAAATATATACCTATATACATTTCATTATTGAATGCTAAATTGTTGTGTCTGATCACAGGTTGTGGCAGGCGGCAACATGCTAGGCTGCCTGTTAAACAAATTAGGGCAGCTTGCAATAGGCAATTCATTTGAATTAAATTTCTAAAGGAACTAGATGAACTGCATGCTGTAAGGAAGTGCGGCTCTGTCGCCACCTCACCTGCTTGGCACTGTTGGCAGCACAGCCTGTCATCAGTTGGCAGCCAGGCCTGTACAACCAGGCTGTGCTCACTTAGTCTGTACTTCGTCAAGTTGGATCTCCGTTTTTTTAACTGTGCTTAGGTACTCTGCTAGGGTCGTTTTAGGGCCAAATAACATAGCCTTTTTCTTTGAGGTTTCAATTTTTTTCTCGTGCCAATGAGTGACATAATTTTGGTTTGATGTTGTTTTGTTAAGCCTGATTGAGGTTATATCTAAATTGTGGTCATGAGGCTTTGGGGAAACTGACCACTAGGTTTGAGAGCTAAACGTCAGGACCAGCTGAGTGGGTGGGTTGTGTTCTCATCTCTCTTGCCCTTTCTATCTCTCTCTGTGTGAAATCAACCTCCTCAACCCGCCCGCCTCTATCTCTTCCTTTCCCTGTTAGGAATGACTGTTGAGATTCTGGCGATGCTGTTGGGATCGGTAGTACAGGGCCAAGTCATCGCAGTATACAACGCAGAAAGGGACGGGGCCTGCCAGCAACTAGACCAGACCCAGCTCACGCCACAAAGCACACCCTCCCCCCATGCTGCCTCACTGCATGGCACGGTATTGATAAGCATCACTCTGGTGAAATGCGGGCCCTGAATTCTGGAGGACTGTGGTGGTGCCATTTGCGGTATGAAGAGTACAGCACGCTACAATGAAAAGCTGAGGGGGATCATCACCTTCACTTTCTAAAGCCATGTTACAGCGCTGGCTGGGCACTGAGCTGCTTCCCTCCCAGGGGTGTCCTGTTACTCGCTCATTTCAATACTCCTCTTTGATTGACAAAGGCATTGTTCAGACTGTGTGTAAATATGCAGGTGTGTGAAGTCATGCTTACAAGAATTTGGAGGAATTTGCCGTTTTTGTCAGGCTTTTCTTGTGCGTTAGTCAGGGGTTGGGGGTCAAATTCCAAGTTTTACCATTTTGATTTGGCAACATTTGACTATTGGAAATGTATGATTTGCGTTGCTGCATTACTGACTTCAATAACTTATTACACAAACTAATCAATCAAAAAAATATATAATTACATTAACATTTGAGAGTTGTAATCATTACAGTGTGTATGAATTTGTGTCTTGACACAGTGGGCCTGCAGTCACTGTCTGATGATTTGTGACATGTTTCTCCCACAGAGAAAAGCTTTCCTGACATCAGCCTTGGTCATTGGTGCATTGTTTTTCATCTGCAGTCTAGTTCTATTCCTGGGGGTGAGGGAGCAGCAAGGTAATGGGGTCAACGGTTTTAAATAGAAAAAACATTGAAAAGACATGGTATACAGTGTGACTATTGTGAGAATTTGGAAACTAGTGTTGAGAGAGTAGCTACCAAAAAGTCCACAAAATAAACAACAATGTTCAAACCCATCAATGCCGGATTTCAGTGGGAGAGTAGCTTAATGTAAATGCAACCACCTTAACAAAGAAAATATGGATATCCTAACACTACGATCTAACTGTATGTACTCTGGATGCAAATGTCACTCCTGATGTTCACAGACCCCCTTTGTTCAGAGGAGAAGGTGAGAGTGCCCTATCTCACCTCTCTGAAACTGTTGGCTTGCCACATCCCCTTCCAACGATTGGTGCTTGGGTTCCTCTTCTGTGCCCTGGCATTCCAGGTACATCCATGAGACTAGTCAACAGGGTGACAGAGGCTACTTCAATGCTAGTTTAATTACGTACATAAAGGCAGCGCTTATTTAATTTTGCATTTTGTTGTACTGTTCTTGTGCTGTGCAATGACAGTAACGTCGGATTTAATTGAACAACCATTCATTTCTAGAACTGGAACATTGTATTTTAGCCAGTTGTTCAACATCTGCTTCATCACAGATGGCCTTGGGAAACTTTGCACTGTTTTGCAGCCATGCTGCTGGGCTGGGAGCCCATTTTCAGCACATTCTGCTAGTTCTTCTGGTAAGCTTGTTACTGTGCCTTACGTTAACTGCACCTTGCACACACTCTCCCACTGATGTCACAGAAGATGTAATGAAACACCATGATGCACGTGCGTTTGAATATGTGGATAAATTCACAGGCTTCTGCAACCGTAGCTGTTCCATTATGGCAAGCAGTCCTCGTAAGAATAGGCAAAAAGAACACAGTCTTCCTTGGACTATCGGTAAGCTAGAATGACAAATGACAATGAAAACCAGCTGATCAAAATTAATTTGGGGCACTTTGACAGCTTGAATGTACATTTGTAATGGTTGCCTGCTGTCCGTGTTTACATGTCCAACAGCCTTTCATCCTAGCGGTGACTGTTATTGCATGTGCACCCAGTAACCTCGCGGTCTTCATGACGATGTGCTTCCTGATGGGATTGAGCCTGGCAACCATGTTCCTGCTTCCCTGGTTAGTCACCACAGGGTCCCAATAGACTGTCAAAGGTCACTGTCAAGTAATATTGCAATCATTCATTAAGCTGAAAGTGGCGAACACACATGAATTATTCAAATCAACTCCACGTCACCATGGCATATGCACAGGATTCTAGCAACACTCTGGTTTTGTTGCCTGGACCGTATGTTCCATGTATACAGTCCAATAACACTGCTCCATTGTCAACTGTAACTCATCGCACAGTGATTGACAGCTGATGGTTAACATTGGTTGCTTAGTGCTTTTGTAGCGAAGCTCTATGGCGCACGCAACAAACCCTCCTACCTTTGAAAAGCTATGTCCAACCCCAACCTCTGGTTTGATGCAGACACCTCGTCAAAAGACATTTGGGAAAAAAAGGCCATCTGACTTCCATTGGATAGGGCCTTTCAAAACATATATGATATGGTGTGGAAATGCATGTCCTCCTGAGACCTGAGTTTGGCTGTTTGCGCTCCAGGTCCATGCTCCCGGATGTGGTTGATGACTTCACCATGAAGCACCCCTCATGCAAAGACTTGGAGCCTATGTTCTTCTCATGTTATGCCTTCTGCAATAAACTGGGAGGAGGCCTGTCAGTGGGAATTTCAACTATTACATTACAGTAAGTAATTTTTTCTCGCCCATGTCTCAGTATTTGTGTGTTTGTGTGTAATTTTCTTTCTTCTTCTTGTTAGCTTTGTTGGCTACAGACCAGAGGCGTGTCACCATAGCGATGCCGTGGTGTCTGCCCTGATCATCATGTTTTCACCTGTGCCCATCATTCTGCTTTTGGTCGCAATGGTCATCTTCCGATTCTACCCAATCAACGAGAAACAAGAGACGGAACAGTGAGTCATTAAATCCTGCATGGAGTCAACATTGCATAAATGAGGATTTTGTGGCCATCGCTTAAGCTGAAGCTGAACTAACACCTACGAATGCAAACGCACTTTGGAATAACATGAGCCATTGAGAATCCAAGGTCATACGTTAACAGCCATTTGTTCTAGTTCTAGTTTTAGGCCAATGAGAACAACACACTCTTCCCTCCCCTCCTCCTCCCATCATCTAGTGCTGAAGCGACACCTTTACCAAACCAAAACGAGATCGCAGGGCTGCCGACGGATTTTCTTCGGCAACAGTCCAGCATGAAAACAAGGCAACAGTCACAGAGAACCATGGAGACCTCCGTCTCAGATAAATCAAGTTCCTCACCACATTGTTCCCGTAATACAAACCTTAAATGTCTAAACAAATCCCATTACGACGCTGTGCTATATAACAGGCCTCTATCAGCTGGTGTAAACCCAACATATGAAAAACAAAGGCCCTGCACTGTGTCTAGTCAAAGGACTAGACCTACTTATTCTACTGTTGATAATCGTTCATTTTCTGAACCTCTAGATGTGGGGAGATCCAAAGTGACGTGGGTGTAGTCATATTAGACTATTAAAACAGTCTCCATCATATGGGTTTCTGATTAAAACGGAATGAGCTCATATGTTTGCCTCTTTTATTCAGGTGAAGCTCTGGTTTGACAGAATTTCTTAGGTCTTTCATCTTAAGAATGTGTAGGACAATGTCCAATTATCAGAATGCCACCACTAACCAGCTATCGTTAGTGATAATCTCCCTAAGATTCCCAACATCTACTAATGAATGAATGAATAGAAATAAGGACTAATGGCAATGTAATTACCAAACTGCATCTGTACATCATGTTAACATAAGCCATATGTTAATATGATTAAAACCCCTAAGTGGACTGAGTTACCCTCGGTATAGAACTGTTGACCCGTCAAAATGATGTACCGGACCGGTGGTCTATGACACGATAAAAGACAGCAAAACAGCCATCTGAAATAGCTCAAAATAAATACAGAATAAACCATGAAGGCCTGGAAAATAATTAATTTTCAAATAACCGGGCAGACCGGAGTCGTTCTCTCCACGTATACCATGGTTATCAACAATTATTATATATTTACTTTTTTGGATCTAAAAGATTATTCGTTTTTACTTTTCGTAAATAAAATATTCATCCGCGGCGCAGTGGTTGTTTATGTTGCATTTGTAGCGCATTGATTTGGAACTGTTAAAAGGCAGAGATATCCCGTTTTTGAAAATGAATACACACCCTTGGAACATGTATTGACCAATCAGAATCAAGTATTCAACCACGTAATTCTTAAATAAATGAATAAAAGAATTAAACGCAAGAAAGATGTGTTGCAATCGTAAAAAAACAAACATGTGTCCCTAGTACAAGAACATAACGGTCAAATTGCATACGACTTCACCAATTGGTCTATTGTTGCATTCCTGCCCGCCTGCTCCTGCATACCCCACCCGTTTGTTCCTGGTTTCCGCTCGCTGCAGACCGAGGGAAGGAGAAGGTTGAAGAACGAAAATGGGTGTCGAGATTGAAACCACAAAGCCCGGTGACGGTATTGCATCTGATTTATATATATTCACGATGATAAAGACAATGCTTTGCGTTGATTTAAAATAGGATTTGAGGATGCATGTTTTCTGTCTTTCAGGCCAGACATTTCCGAAAAAGGGGCAAGTCGCCGTGGTCCACTATGTCGGTGAGTCTGACGGCTTGTCGCCTGTACAAAGACATCTGAATGATATTTCACGATTTGTATATCGTCATGTTGGCTCACTGAAAACGGATGAGCGTTTATTGTTTTGTTTTTCGTGTTTAACACCGATTTTATGTTGGACCGTAGACTATGTGGGCTCTCTAAATGCTAGGTCTGCTTGTTTTAGGCTGACGTTAGACCCTAGATGTTGGTGTGTGGGAACTATGCTTTTACACAGGGCGAATTGCAATGGCGAATGCTTTATGAATCATTAGTTGTGCATTCTCTAGCCGAGCTAACCTCGCAGTTAGTTTCCGCATTCACTAGCTGGCGTTTTGTAGCCTGCGCTAAGCTAAGTGGTTGTGGTGTGGCTACCTCACATTTAGCTTGCTAGCTGTTAGCGAGCTGTCAGATTCCGACTGGAAACTCTTAAAATGGCCGAACCCCGCTCGACCACTGAGGAGTCGTTTTATTATTATCTATGTAGGAACGCTTACCAACGGAACTACCTTCGATTCTTCCCGGAATCGGGACTCGCCTTTCAAGTTTAGGATCGGATATGGGGAGGTGATCCGTGGCTGGGACGAGGGAGTAGCCCAGGTTGGTATTTCACTCGAGATTTCTATAGGATTATGCTTATTACGCTGCATACTTTATTACTCTTCTTATGCCGTTTTTGCAGATGAGCGTCGGCCAGCAGGCTCGTCTGACCTGCACCCCAGACTACGCCTATGGCAGTAAAGGGCATCCTGGTGTCATCCCACCCAACGCTACTCTTATCTTCGATGTGGAGTTGCTGCGCCTGGATAGCTAAACCATGTGCAGTCCCGTTGTTTATTACACTCAAATTTTCAGGGTGAGAAAAGCAATAAAACGTATGTTTGATGCTTAAATTCTGTGCTGGGCAGGTAATATAATTTAAACCACAATAGACACTTTAAATGTTCTTAGCTTAGATGATCGCTAATGGTAATGTATTTAACGAGCTTCGGTGTTGGATTGACTGTAATCCTCCTCTGTGCTTTCTATCCCAGTTGAAATCCACTGTCTTCCCTTTCAGGTTGATTCCTATCTCGGGACATGGAGGAAATGGTTAACATGATTCCGGCATAGGACTTTTGTCTAAAACATCACTGTCATATCCCTTTTTTAGTTTGAGGTTATAGCTCACTTTTTCCCCCTCTTCACTTTGCTAACGTAATAAGTAATAGGCCATACATTTCTGATGTATAATGTCATATTCAGCTATGTATTTTTTTTATGTACTCAAATTAGCAGTATATCTGCCTTCAGGACCAATTTTGAAGTGTCGTGAAAAAAATCTAATCGTTTTCATTGCTTTGGCTCTATTCGCCTTCCACTAATTGTCATGGATTTTCTTGAATATTACAATAAATGTGTGATTCACATGATGACATTGCCATCAAATACAGTTGTGCTACGTTTGTTATTGATGAGAGCAGAGATTGGATGTCTAACTTTGCAAACCGTTTGGATGCTGGCATTTCTTTATCCTAGAGATGATTGGCCTCTTAATGCCTTAATTACAGCATTCGCATGGTGAATGTATTGATATTGCCATTTTGCCAGGGAGAAGGTAGGAAAAAATCCTTGAGCAACTGTTGAGTGTTGCATTTTGCATATGCTTTGCTAAAGGGATTTTTATGCTTATTGTAAGCTAGGGAGTTGCTTCCCAAGATGGCTCCATACCGATTTCCCCCTTCTATGTTGCACCACACTTGCGTTAAGATCCAGACTTTAATTTACGAAGAAAGTATTTCAGGGTGCTTATGTTTTTGTTCTGAGTATCTGAAATGAAGTAACAAGAATGCCTTGTTGTCTAAGGAATAAGATATCTTAAAATGTTCTCAATCCATTAACGAGTACCAGAGAAAAATGTCAGAGCATCTCGGATGGATTCCTATAAATGTTTTACGAAAGAGCAAATTACCGTGGCCAAGCAAATTACAAGAGTGTTCTCTTTATGACGTAAATTACATCAATGGAGTTCTTCAACCATTGAGAATATGTCGTGCAGATGTAATGTCTGCATATTACATAGGCTTAATAAGCATGTTCACAGCTACTTTGTTTCGTACATTCGTTTTGGTTTAAAAAAACAAAAACGCTGGTAAGTCAATTTATATCTATATTAATTAATTTTTAATTGTAAGCCAATATTTAGCCAACCCAAGATGTTGATCACAACATTTTATTTAACTTTTCATTATAATAATTTCTAGCAGCTATGCAAACCTGTGATTTCAATGCATCTCATACAAGCATCTTTGTGTTGATCAGCAGTGAATGTATTTTTTGCCTAAAACAAAACATCTGAGAATGTATTATGTCAAACTGTTAATGCCTTGTTGGCTGCACGGCCCTGGCATTACAAAAAGTCTTGACAACACTATCAGCACAAGGAAATTATAGTTGGATGGTATATGATACATGATAATCAAATGTGATGTTGATTCTCAGCAAAGTCTTTATGGCTGTGATTGTGATCGTGGCTGGGAATTGCTGAATGGCTGTGTTGTACAGGGAAATACAGGGGGCAGAAATCTCAGATGGGGGTGGCCCCATTCATGTTGATGGGCCCTGGGCCCCTGGCGGCACCTCGGTGGCGAAGTGAATAAAGGGCCACAGCACAGCAACCCCTCAGCATTGAGCCAATAGGAACTGTGGTCCATGCATCTCGTGGTGCTCTACGGCACAGCCAGGCCATAGTCGGGACCACCGGCATGGCTAGAGCCAGAAGGTCCACCAAGAAGTATCGACTCCAGTGGCACAGCTGAGCGGGGGGCTCTTCGGCTCGATCTGCACCCTCCATTTCCTGGTTCTCATCTTCCATCTCCAATATCGTGACCTCCTGTCTCTCTGTTGGCCGACTTAATATTGGCTGAGGTTGAAACGTCAGGGGCTCTTTTGATATAGTTTTAACATCCACTGGTTTGTCGGTAGCGCCTGGCCCCACACCATGAGAGTCCACAGGAAGCGACAAGGGTGAAAACAAATGCGTCTCTGAGGGGGATATATCGGCGGCTGCGGAGGAGATGACGCTCAGCTCTTCGCCTCCCCCTTCCTCTGAAAGCCAAGTCATAGTTGGGCTGCAGGCCTGCGAGCGGACCTCTGGCTTCCTCTCGGCGACGGGAACGGCCATAGTCATAGGAACAACAGGGGAAGGGGCACCGGCAGCGGCGGTAGCCATAGGAACAGTGGCATCAGATGCAGCCGCCGGCGGGGTGTCCTCCTGAGGCAGGTGGAGGAACAAGTGGTGATGGGGGAGGTAGGTGTGTCCGCCACATCTGCAGCTGCTGCTGCTGCTCAGCGTGTGACAGGAGTGGGAGACGGGCAACACGGCACCAACGCTACACAGCCTTTCGTAGGTGGAAGAGCAGGACACGGTCGGGGGCCCCTGGATGTGTCTGCGGGGAGCCTTTTGCTCAGATAACAGGGCCGCCTCCAGCAGCAGGTGCTTCTGCCCCGCTTGCGGAGGGACCCCACCCTCCACGTCGGGGACGTTCAGGCTGCGCTCCTGCTGCAGGGCCTCGCTGCTCAGCCGGGCGCAGGTGGTGCTGCGGCTCAGCGTGCTGGCCGGGGAGCAGCCGCAGGAACGGGACCTCCCGCCAGGCCGCGGCCCCTGCAGCCCCCCCGCGTGGGCCTTGCGCTCTGGGGGCTGGTGTTCACGGGCACTGAGGTTGGTCTTCACCGACTCAACCATGTCCTGCAGGTGTAGGATCTCCCTGCGTGCATCCTTTAGCGCCAGCTGGGCTTCCACGCGGTGGCACTCTTCCTCTATCCAGTCCTCCTGCATCCTGTACAGCTGGCTCCTCAGGTCATCCAGCTCACAGTCCCTGGTCACGCAGAATAGACCAGGGAGAGTACGCATATTTATTCAGGAAATGTTTGGGGTTTATGGATTTCAACTGGATTTACTATAGCAATAAAGTAGGATTAACGGTATAGCAGTCTCTCTGTAATCACCTGTGTTGCAGTCGCTCGATGTTGTCCCTCAGCCTGGCTCGCAGGTGTCGTATACACACCTCTTTCTGTTGTAGAGGGGTGAGGTACTGCTCAGGAGTGGGGGGTCGGATTCCATGGTTATCACTGCAGGCTGCCTGCTTTGTCTGTCGCCTGAATGGACAGAAAGATTCCTAATGTAAATGAAAACAACATGGTTTTAATGATCATGTTTAGGAATATGGCATAGAATGACGAGCTATCCATCATCTGAACCAAATGTGTAAGGCGTCGATTCTGAGCGTGTTGTACTTTTTTGTTGTTGCCTGAAAGCAATGAAAGCATACAACCATCATAGGACCGACTACGATTTCAAGTCCTGCAGTAGGACTAGATTCCCAAATCCAACAGATCAAAGAGATAAAAGTTGTATCAATTTTGCTTTGGCTTAAACATTCTTTGGCTTAAGAATTCTAAATCATGATGTGAGAATGGGTTCTCCAGGTCCATAAGGGACCTACTTAATCGTTCACAATATACCCTGTTAAAAATAACATTTAACCTGGGTGTACTGGCTGCTGGGCTGCGCTCGACAGACCTGGCCCGACCAGGATATGTGTTGGTGTTAGATGCATCGCCATGGAAATACCGCCCGCTTCCACCCCTGGTCGCCGCCGAACGCCTTGCAGTGCACATCAGAGATCACATCACGCACGGGGCATTCGATAACATCCACATTTCGGTTGCATTGTTGCACTGGAATGTCAAACCCGCAGGCCACCACACCATGCAGGCTGTCTGATATCAGGAGGGAATAAAGAGGAAGCCCGACCTGTGCTGGCCTGCGGATGCTTTGCGGCCAGGCGTGAGAGACATTAGTGGAGCTCTGGATCCACTCCACTGCCGTCTCTAGACAGGAGCGCTGTAGTCGCCCTCCCAGTTGAAGTGAGAGGAACGTGGGGAAAGTATCATCATTTCATCGCAGTAAAATGAATGCTTATTAATAAGTATGTGAATATACATTTCACATACATAACAAACACAATGTCTTTCTTTCAATATGCAAAGGTTTAGAATGTTGACTTTTCAGACGGTTATGCTGTTTTATTTGTGTATCCGTCATATGGAATATGGTTCACCTGTTGATGATGTACCTTCCTTAAAGATACTCTGCCCTGGTTTGCTGTTAGTGCAAATTTTCTTTCTACATTTTACTTTCCATTCATAGGTTTCATGGGAAGATTAATTCTCACTACGATGAGTACATTTTTTGAATAGTTACAAACAGGCCTTCCTTTGGATATTGGAAGTGATGTGGTTTATCATAGAAATTTGATTGTCAAAACAATCATCTTTTATGATATCTAAATGATCTTCTAATATGCTCCTGGCCTGTTGTGAATCGTTTTGTCACAATATATAGGCTTACATTTGGTCAGTCTCACTGCCACTCATGCTGTGGCCTATATTGAGTGCGTGTGCCTTATTGTAAGCTCGAGGCAACAATGACCAACATCGAAGCATCATGAGCTCCAAATAAAGCCTCCTTTATTCAGCGACACAAGAGAACAGTGAATTCCCTTCAATACAGTTGCCTCTCTCTTTTGTTTTAGACCTTGTATAAATATATATATTTGCATATATATAAAAACAATGGTAACCTACAAGTGATGAATCAAAGGAAAAGCAACCTGCCTATGTGGGACCATGCAGCGAAAACCAGTCTCGCTGTTCCCATATCCTTCGTGCGCAACAGGTGAGAAATACGCAGTAGGTGACTTATACGCAATCATCTTACGTAAGTGCGAGAGTACCCGAATCTAAGGTCGGTGGTGAATACTTCATTTAAAACATTTATCAAACATAAAGAACCAACGCAAAAGCGCCAATAGCATTGCAAATTAAGGCAGCCTGTCCGATTATACAAATTGAACACTACCCCTCGCCTTACGTACAATGTCATTATGCAGGTCGTATCAGTCATTAAAGCTCATCGTGGAAAGTCTTGCAACTTGTGTTTATAGCCAGCCTCTACACAGGACAACACACAATTTAATATAATTCAACACTTTGAGTAACGATAGCAGAGTAGGTGCATGGATGTTTGGACCTCAATTAGCTGACTAACTATTTTGGAGATGTCCCACATACGTTTCTTCAACAGGACTATCGCCCCTCCGCAGCATATGTATTATATATAAAACTGTTTAAAAAAGGCAACATAATTTAAAGAGAATATGTAAAAAATACCATTTCGAAAGCTCTAACAGGTACGGCATCTTTGTTTACAAATGTCCGTCACTTGTCACTCGTATAGTTACCTTTGGATCACTGCTTACATTTGGAGATGTTGCCGATGCTGACAACTGCAACCGCAGCCATGTAGCCTTGATGAAATGAGGTAACTGCGTATACCGCATCTATGCCTCTTAAAGGGACAGCGGACAATTCTTCTGTTCCACTATTAAATATTGAAGTTTACATTAGGGTTTTGATTCCAGATAAAACTTCATCCACCGTTGAAACGCGGGAAATATAAAAAAGCAAGTAGTCCAATACAAATGTTTTCACTGACATGTAAATTATAATAATATTGAACATTATTAATATAGAATATAAAATTAAATTAAAACCAGATAAAAAAAGCATCCTGTCAATAACCAAGACAACTTGTATCTGGGAGGAGAGTAAAGAATATACCATATGTTTTTTCATATTTATTATATCATGAATAGTTAAATAGTTAAAACTTAAATAGTAGTTAAATAACACTTTATGAACAAATAAATGAATAATATAGGAACTTTAATCTGTGACAACAAATATAACGTAAATGTAATTATAATAAATAGAAATAGAAAACAACACAACATCACACTGAAATCCATTGTAGAAAAACCTTAGCGCAATACTGTTTTAAGTTAACAAATGTTCCAAATTCTTCTGTTTAAAACAAGGCATTATTGTATGCCACCAATAGTTCAGGGTAATGTCAGGTCAATTCATAGCATGCATCTAAAAGGTCTTCTACTTGCTGCATTTCTCAACAAACAAACACGCATGAAAGTTTCATAGTGGAAAAGTATCATTTCTACCAGTTCTACTTGTCCTGGTAAGAGTCTAGTGTTGAAGGACCACGCCTGATGCAGCTAGGCTACGGTCTACAGAACACTACAGATGGTGGAACCTGGTCCCAGGTGTGGCCGTGATGTCCCCATAGGGCGTGCTCTGCTGCAGGTCCACGGCCTGCTCGTTCCACAGGACCAGGAAACAGAAGAAGGTGGCTGCAATACGCAAGCGAGTGCCTCCCTCACATAACGCCTGCAGGCTGAATGTATCTGTGCTCTGGGCCTGGAACACACGCACACACAGCAGGAAACTCAATTTTCCATGATCATTCCCTAATCCTCTGCTATCACTCTCTCTAAAGCAGGGACTTCTGTTCCTCATCTCAAATAGAGCACTGTTATATTGTGAACTGTGAAAAAAAACACAAAAAGTCGTTGTTATGTGTCGTTGACCATGTCCCTACTTTGAGATTATGGAGAAGCTTCAGCACCCGTTTGGCCATCCTCTTGTCTTCCTCATCCTGGCTGTCCATCATAGACTGTAGACCATAACACAGAATCAGTTGATTAACAGTCTGCATCTACACTGACCTCCATCTAAACACTGACTCTTTTTTGCTGTCTTCTACTATTTTGCAAGTAACCAACCGTTGCTTGGATGGACTATTCATACATCTTCTAGTACTATTTGATATTCAAAGCACCTGGGTGTGAACGGCAGTTTCAGAGTCAGATCCGTTGGCCAAGCCTGTCGGGTTGACAAACATAGAGTCCGCTTCTGAGGCAAGTTCTTGGTGGGAGACCTCCCACGTATCATCCTCCTAAATGAGATGATTGAGCGGAAAGGCAGGCTTACCGTCAATGTCGACATAAAAATGTACTCAAGTGAAAATTACAGTATGAGAAAAATTGTGAATATGACCCATCTGTGCTGCAAAGCTTACTCTAGTGCTCGCCAAAGAGCCGTTTGGATTGTTAAGAGAATGCTCATCATCCTCCATCGTTATCTCAGGATTCATTGACTCCTCTATGAGCCCCGTGGTATCTGTGTTGAAGATGCTTGTGGTCTTCTGAACTATAAAAAGATGGGATACATTATGTAAATATGTACAACCAGCCGCCTTTCACTGAGGCATTACTTGATCATTCCTCATCATTTATTTAACTTGATCCCTTTCTATTTTTTTACAGTGTGACAATGGCACACTTGACTGTTTATAAATCACCAAACCAACAACAATAATGTTTCTTACAGAAATAGTACACAATACTTTCAACTACATATTGGCATAAAAAACTAAACAAAGAAACCGATGCTTTTGCTTGCTGAACTTCATATTAGGTTCTTAATCAAAGTCTTGGTTGGCACAGCTGGGGAGCCAAAAGGTTCCTACCCTCTTGCTTGTCCTTGCGCATCAGCTCAGGGTCACTTTCCTCAGCTGCTCCATCATTTCCCAACCCCAAAATACTTAGGGTAAAAAGCTACAAGGGTAAAACAACAATAATATAAACAATCAATGTATCAAAGCAATCATAATGGCTTCAAATTGGAGTTTACGTATGTATCAATGGGACATTTTATCCAACTCACACAAACACACATAATGGACGCAAGACAATCTATAATGTTGAAGGATTGTGTCCATATTATAGTCCGACAAACTTTAGGATTTAACTCGATCAATTTACCTGCCGAAGTTGTGAACCAATACCAGCTGAAGAGAACCGTCCAAAGAGAGTATGGGCACTTCCACTCTCCTTCCACTGCATGAGCTGAGCGGTGGGCGGGGCCATGTCCGGTGGGCTCAACAGGTCTGAGGAGTCCACAAGCTGCTCTCTTATGTCCTTGTTGCTCAACTCCTTGTTCTGGTCCACCACCAGCCTCCTCTTCCTCTTCCCCCTCTTCCTCTCCATTGTGGCTGTGGAGAACCAAGGCTCGACAGGCCAGTTAATATTGGGTATGGTTCATTAAGAAGCCACATGTGCAATGTCTAAATCATTTGGCCAGAGATGGTAAACCGCCTGCCACGTGTTATTGTGAATTGTTCAAACCTGATTTAGACGGCACGACTAAAATGATCACAATATAGGAGATGTTTAGGCCTACGTGTGACAGCCACGGGTTCCAGAGCAAAGCCTTCCTCCTCCTCGACAAGCAGGGTCGTCTCGCTTAATACACCGTTCTCTGACTCAATGGGATCTCTCGAAGTATCATCTGTGAAAAAGTGACAAGATTGAAGGATAAACATTAAATTGCATGGTCTGAAATGGGAAGAATTCTACATAAAATAAGTAATTATGCCCTCTACCGATTGGTTGAATATTCTTGAGAGCAGTTTCTGGCATTTCGTTTTGAAGGACCGTTGTGATGAAGTCCATGGATTCTGTTTCACCATTTAAGTTTGCCATGAAGTCTACAGGGTTAAAAAAAAAGAAAAAGAATCGGACCAATGGATAATGCAAATCCCGGACCAATGGTCAACTTTTCCTATTTTCACGGAAACTTTGCAGGGACATTTTTGCAGGGAAATTATGCAGATAGCTCATATGAAACAGTACTCTCTTGCATTAGAAAATAGTTGAGCACGACTGTTCCCCTTTGATTAATACATTTTTCTGAATAACTGACTAAATGTGGTCAGGTTGTGTTAGGACTACGTAATTATATAGGAAGCTTGAAGGACCAATGACCGCAAACAACTCCATGAGATCAAAATAATGGTGTGAAGATTATACAAAGAACAGAACATAATTCACAGAACCTGACAATTGTATTGCCTACAATTATGGATAGATTACCAAGAAGATCATATCCTGTGTTCTCGTCGCCAAAGGAGTCCCCATGATGGCTCAGACGCATATCCAGTAACCCCCGCCTGTGGCACTGAGACTCATCCCCTACATATTAATGCCAACAAGATCAAGTCAAATGTTCTACAAATGTATGTTATTACAAAAATATACATCACAACAGGAGACGTACAATAGTCATGTGCAGCACTAGTGTAACAATATCCTACCAAAGTCCACTAGGTTAAGGAAGTCCTCTTTCAGTGTAATTTCCTCTGTTCGGGACTGGTTGAGTGAAACGTTGTCCACAACACTTATCCAGCACAGAAAAAAAGACAGCAGGGGGAAAACAGTTATATTACCTGCATAAATGTAGCCTAGTATTATCTATTGATATGAAGTATTGCAATACTTTGGGTGAGGCAGCTGTGCATCGAAGTCAGTAAAATCTTCAATCAAGGTAATTGATTTAATCGCTGCTTCCAGACCGTCAACAGGTAAATCAGTCTGCCCTGACAGGTTAAGAAAGCAGCATTAATTACTGATAATACAGGTCAATTGACATCCACCACTTAAGAATTCGAGAAATGCTATTAAATAAAGTATAATAATAATATATTCCACTGAAGGCACAAGTATATGCAAACGATTTACTTAGGCTATTGTTGATGCAATTCTGTTTTTACATATGTGGTCTGTTTATAATGGTTGAATGAAATGTTTATTTTAACAGTTAGTTCAGTATTTGTTGATAGTGTAAAAAAGATAAAAACTAAAAGAAAGCATCACCTACCTGGCCTAAAGGACACCTTTATGTTAACCATTGCATCGTTGCAGTCTGCGAGGAGATACTTGGTTTTTCTAGAGAAGATGCGCACTACTCCCATTAGTAGGTGACCAGACGTGCGCAGGCCAATTTTCATCTAACAGTTACAGTAAGACAGACACACATGAATCACAAATAAATCGCAATGAATGAAGTAATTAAACACAAATATTTATCGACATCTGTAATTTACCTTTGTAGAAATGATGTCGTTGATAGTGCTCTCCAAATTGCAGTCAAAGACATTAGCCTTTGTGACCTTCCTATCCCAGTGTGCCGCCAGCCAGATTTTGGCTAACGAGTCTCGCTTGGATGTAAAAAGTTGCGTGTAGAACATCATCATGAAAGCTTGAGTCGGTGAAGTTACCCTAGTCACCCAAGAGAAGCAGGTTTTAAGTTACACAGAGAAGGCAAAGACGGCCAGTGTTGGTAGCGGCATTTGTTATTAAGCCAATATGATAGTTCATTTAATTAGCTAGTTTGCCACATCTCACTTGGGAGTGATACAACGAGCTGTTAAGAAGATTCGTTTTGTTGTTTTATTTCGTTATTAATTGTCGAAAGTATTTAATCCTGTCAAAATGGACAAGCCAGAAATGTTCATCTTGTGTATATAAAACCTCTTACCTGACTTCTTAACCAGTTATTGAACCTAAAGAAAGTTAGCTGTAAATACCGCGTTTTACTGACACCTCTCGAGCACGTCACCACGTGAGCAAATGAAGAAAAAAAAAAAAAACTGCGCACCAACACGCGCGTGACACTTTTTTCTGTCCATTGTTTTTTTTTCTCCAGGTTTATGATATTGCAATTTTGTTATAAGTTGTACAATTACTTAGTTAGCTAATTAGTTAGTTAGTTCGTTTGTACTTTATTGATCTCCGGGGAGGAGGGACATTCATTTGAAACTGCAGCGAAATGAATAATCAATTAAATAAACAAATATACAAAAAATATATTTATATATGTGGCACAGTTCAGTCTTTGTTTCCTCCACACTGCCATTGGCCACCTGTAATAGTTAACCTGTAAACCATCTAGAAATGCATATTAATGCAGCATTTACAACGATCGCAGTCATGGAGGACACTAGTCTAATGGGTAACATTTAAGTTCTCCACTAAAACGTAAGGGGGCAGTGTTACCCTGTTTTGCTTTAGGCCTGCCCAATTAGGTTGTCCTTCGTTTTAACCTTTGCTTTCCTTTTGACAGAATGTGTAATGATGATCAATCTTGTTAACGTTTTTTACTAAAATAAAATGTACGACAGCATGACGGAGTAACAGATCTCAATTTCGTCCGAAATCGATCCGGCCATGGAAATATCTCAAACATCGATTAAATCCTTCAAATATACTACGAAATAGCTACGCATGCATCCATAAAGAAGTCCTCTATATCTCTCTTTCTTCTTCCCTGCCTCTCTCTCAATCTCTCTCTCTCTCTCTCTCTCTCTCTCTCTCTCTCTCTCTCTCTCTCTCTCTCTCTCTCTCTCTCTCTCTCTCTCTCTCTCTCTCTATGCATGCTTTTATATATATATATGTGTGTGTGTGTGTGTGTGTGTGTGTTATGTGTGTGTTATATGTAAATGACCAAATCAGTTTATGTCTGTCTCTGGTGAAAGGGATGCAATAGGATTCTTGGTTAGAATTCTAAACTACCTCAGTGTGTTTGTCCAGCTGTAACACAATTTGTTTAAATGGTACCTGATTTTAAATTTGATAATACAGACTGACCACGGGACACAGCACCAAGAGCTCCTTTTGCACAACATATTTATTCAGCTCATTATCCCAAATTGCTTTAATGATGAGCATGGACTCCACTAATTCAATTTACATTTAAATTTTATAAAACCATGGTGATGTTTAACTGACCCCATGTAACAGTCTTCTTTATTATTTGTGATAAAGCATCGTGCTCACTATGAAATGGGGACATAATATAATAAATATAATAATAATAGCAATAAAAAAGGCTTTGATGACACACACATTGGCTTTCTTTTGGTTTGACAAAGACATTCTGTAACAATATTAACATTACAATAGACTAAGGTAGACCCGTTGCACTGATGTTGAGTGAATATTTTCTGTTCACTAATTATTGGTTTCACTTTCCGTGATGTTTTTTCTTGCAATGGTAAAGGAAGCTGTATGATCTATACAATAATTATATAGATTCAACCAGATTTATCACATCGTTGTACAACGTACATTTAATTTTTTCTTTAAATAATTAGCCCTGCTACTGTGTCTCATCTCTATGAGATCATGATCCAATAAATATGCTTGTACCTAGAAAGGCTGCAACCATGGAACGTGTAAAGGGCCAAAAGGGACCAAGGTCCCAAAAGAAGGCAGAGTGGTCCCCAGGAATATTTTGCCTTGTAAAGGTGTTAATGTATCACAACGGATACATTACACAATTCACAGTTCTCTTGGTTGTCCAGGCCCACTGAGCCATGATCTCTCAACCTTGTGCCGAGGGTTTTATTATCCTCACGACAGAAAGGAGGCTGTCACACCCTAGAGGAAGTCAGCCTGCAGTCGAGCTGGGAGTCCACAAACGGTCACCTCCCTGTAAGTGGATTTGGTCAGTATGCTGGCAGTCGGCTTGGGTGTGGCTTGGGGACACTGAGATCCATCATCAGAGTCCAGACACGCACCGTAGCTCTCTGGCTGTCCATTTGAGAAGCGTGTGGAGACGCTGGCGTCCTTGTTGTCCTTGCACTGCAAGGAGGATCCAAAATGCTCCTTCTGATCTGGCTGTGGACTCCCTCTGCCGATTCTCTGCCGGAATGAGGACGTGTCTCTATATAGACATTTGCGAAAATTAGGTTTGCACAGGAGATAGACCACGGGATTGTAGACGGTGGAGAACTTGGCTAATATGGCCGCCATGGCGAACGCCACAGGGGGAATAGAATCGGCATCACCGAATGCGGCCAGCATGGACACCACGGCGTATGGGGTCCAGGCCCCTAGGAAGCCAGTACAGACCGCCACGGACAACTGTAGAGAAGAACACACACACACACACACACACACACACACACACACACACACACACACACACACACACACACACACACACACACACACACACAGGAGAGCATGTAGTCCACACAAACAAACAGGCAGAAGGATTGGTAGTATGCACATTCACATTCACAAACACACACACACACACACACACACACACACACACACACACACACACACACACACAGGAGAGTAGATAGTCCACACAAACAAACAGGCAGAAGGATTGGTAGTATGCACATTCACAAACACACACACACACACACACACACACACACACACAGACAGACACACACACACACACACACACACACACAGGCACACACACACACAGATAAAATATGAATACATACATAGCCAACAAATAAATAATATCAGATGTCAATGTGACCAAAAAAACTATAAAAAACTCAACAAAACAAACAAAGGAGCCCTTATGTGGAGACACATGTCCTGACCTTGACGATGAGCGCGTGCACATTGGTAGTCCGGGACTGCGGTGACGACACATGCTGCTGCACGGCCTGTTGTGACCCGCGCACCGTCAGCAGGATGAAGGCGTAGGAGAGGAAGATGACGATGCAGGGCAGAGCGTAGCAAAACAGGAAGAGGCACCCGATGTAAGACAGGGCGGAGAGGTCGCGGTTTGCCGCGCGCCAGTCGATGCAGCAGGCCGTGCCGTAGGGCTCGACCGTGTAGTTGCCCCACTGCGCCAAAGGCCCCACCGCGAACACACACGCATACGACCAGACCCCAGCCAACATGAAGCAGGCGTGAGAAGCGGAGAACTTATTGCCTGAGAGATGGAGGGGGGGGGAAGAGGTGTGTAATGTGTTACATTTTGGAACAAAATCGGTTGATTTGGTTTTAAATAGTGACTAGTACAAAACTTTTAACCAACATCCACTGCATCAGCCACCGCCATCTCACCGTGGTTAGGAAAGCAGACTTTCAGACAGCAGACCAAGGACAGGGCAGTGAGGTTGGTGAGGCTGCACAGACCAAACAGCACTCCACAGAGAGCATACACTTGACAGGTGACTTCCCCAAACAGCCACCTACAGAAAGAGGACACAAGAAGTAGGTTAGAAAGACAAAAAGTTGTTCACCAGAATTTCGGTAATCCTGTTTGCATGGATGATGATGTCTGTAGGATGTAGGAAAAATATATATCATACCTATGTGAGAAAGCAGATGGTATCGCCAAAGGGAATAAGGAGAGGGTCATCCCTAGATCACTGATTGATAGATTGACGATAAAAAACTCAGCCGGCTTGAGGGATAGCCTTTTACGGTACGCGACAAGTAGAAGAACGCCGTTGCCCATGAGAGACAACGTACCTGTGGGGGTAAGGAAGAGAGAGGGAAACATGAGGCGAAGCGCAGAAATAACAGAGCTGTACATTTTGGGTAGGGGGGATTTACTTACAGAACACAGTATAGAGGGATCCCATGATGACATCGTGCTCTCTAGAAATGGTGGAGACGAACGCATCAGATGCGTCTGAGGCGTTTCCCATCTGGAGAGGAGAGGCAAGAAGGAGGAGGCGAGGCAAGAAGGAGGAGGAGGAGAGGCAAGAAGGAGGAGGAGAGGCAAGAAGGAGGAAGCGAGGAAGGAGGAAGCGAGGCAAGAAGGAGGAGGCAGTGTTGTGAGCAGACGGTACACGCACAAGTTAGGCGGTAGTTAGTATTGTATAGAATGTCAAATATCCAAGCATGATCTTCGCAATAGATTTACTACCTAGATTAATAATTCAGTTTTAATTAAAGGCAAACACAAAATACTACATAAGCCTTATCTTTTTTAATAAAAAACTTCATCTCCCAATTAAATGTAAATATATTTTTTCACAAACCAGGTAATGCAACAATATTGAGATCGTGAATCAATGATCAGCAAAAAACAGCCATGTACTTGCATGTATGCATCGTATGTGTGTGTGTGTCAATGCATGTGGGTTTCGTTTTGTGCACAGGTGAGCTGAGAGGAGATACTGAACAATAATGTTGAAAATATGTTAACACATGAACCATTATTTAAAGACAAGAGGTTTCCTGTGGAGTGCTAAAACAATATATAAATAAGTAATAATAGTATAAATCAGGCATGATTAACAGTAAGACAGGCTTGGAGGAACTGTGGAGCGTTCAGGGTTTTCAACAGATGTTGTACAGTAATATCTTCCACAGTAATATCCATGACTCTGATTATGTCACAGTCTGAAGATTACCAGTGGGAGAAAGATTGGGTGGCTGAGTGGGGGGAGGGACATTTTAAGTTATATAGGACTTAAACCCTGATTGCATCTGTGCCAAGCATGCACACACACTTACACACACGCATGTACACACAATCATGCACAAACGCATGCACGCACGCACAAACGCACAAACACATACACACATACACACACACCTGCACACACACACAAACGCACGCACACATGCACACTCACACACATGCGCACACACAACACACACACACAACACACACACACACGACACCGACACTTTCATATAGTAATGACAATCTTCTTGAAAGGAGTGTTATGCTTTGGAATATTTTACAGAGATGCAACAGTCTGGTATGGAATTATTAGTTCTTGAAATACCAAATGGGCTGAGATATTTCTAGAAACCAGGTGAGTCAGGACTTGGCAATGACCAGTCTTTGGCTCATTAAGATATGTGACTGTCTTCAAAACCACCTGTTAATTTATAGAGATTTAACTTTTGAAAAGAAAAATAGACAGATAGGGAATCAACAGGGAATCAGATAATATGCAACATATTACAAAAACGAGCCTGCCTTAAGAGTAAAGACATATTGAATCCATTGTTCTGGACTAAAAGCAGAATGTAACTGTAACTAAAGCTAAATATCAAAGATTATATCAAGTCATGTATTTAGTTTTGTTTTTTAAATAACAATCTATCTATCTGGGAACTACGGTGAAAAATAATATACAAAGAAATAAACAATATTTTGGGTGAAGCATAATTTGGTCATCAAGTACTCTCAGCCAGTATTTTAAAAATGTCAGTGAACAGAAAATCAGCATTGCCTTTCAAAGCAAATTGTACATCTTGTCTGTCCGGGGACAAATCTCAGTAACCACACAGCGATAAACACTGAGGAAGTATTTAGGTCACATTTGAATCACTGGGCTGGACACACTGGATCCCAACAATGAAGTCATGTTCACTGCTACTTGTAAGACCGACATCCCGTAGTGACATATCCACCATGGGCCGAGCATCTGAGCTCACTGCATCACTTCAAATGTCACTGTCACCATCGATCAGCTTCAAGTGCTCACATAGACACCCATGAATGCCACCATGACAGTTCACCCCACGGGCTGGCTTTTGTTCGGGGTCATGGTTGTAATTGACAGGATGAAATACGGCGGTATTAGGTATACCATCAACCACCGAAACGTGATTCAGGGATGAATGTTTTATCATTGCTGTTAGGCTATTATTTGGTATTTGCTATTTTTTCACTGTCATCAGTCCATCAGTCTTTTGGCATTCAAATTCGGAATTGAAATCCATGAATGAAAGAAAGGGAAAGAGAAAGGAAAATAGGGCTTCGTCTGGGTTCTTCTGCCATGTGTTGTTCTGTCCTGTGAGCAGTTCTGTCCTGACTGTCGTCAGCTGCTGCTCTCCGATAGTGAGTGACCCACACATCCCCGTGACATGACACTGAGCTGTTCTCTTCCTCCGGGATTAACTGCAGGCGCTCAAAAGACAAGGACAAGCGTACCAGACCTTGAAGCCGAAGGGCAACCAACCTATGATTTATGGCACGCCTCCTCCAGTCTGCACTAGCTGGTACAACGCCTCCCTTTCCCACAACCACTTCAGCGCGTTTGCACTGCTCCCACAATGTTGGCTGTTCAATTCCTCAAAAGATTTAAAGGATCAGCACAAAAAAAAAAAAAGCCTGTAGGCAGATGTTGCTGTCGTTCCGGAGCATTGCAATGTAGTGACATCCAGTGTGTAGGCCTGTTAAACGTCCAAGAGTCGCTATTAAAGATATGTCAGGCTGGGAAATGGGATTCAATTGAAAGTAGAGCTGTCCCCTGTAATCAATAGGTGCCAGGAGTGGGCCTAATAACTGTTGAAAGTACATAAGTGAAGAGGAAATTTGCAATTTAGAAATATCATTAGGAATTCGGTTTTCAGAGTAGAAGCTGAAGCTTGATTTATGTATTTCTTTTGAGATCTGAGCATTTATAATGTAAGAAGAGCACAGGCTTTGAATTTTCTTCTTGCTCATTTCCTGTTGGCAGCATTTCTCATGGTGATGTATGGATTTGTATTTTGTGCGCATTTCTCAGGAGAGTATTTGCAATGCTCATACGTTTCATATGTATTATTTGTGTTTTTTACCCTTTCTTTTTTTTAAAGAGTGGAAATTACTCAAATTACCATATGCCTCATGGATGATTCTGCCTGCTATTGATTATAGTAGGCTATGTTGTGCTCACACTCATTACTCTGATACAAACACACTGTTATTATTGAATAGAATACCAAAGCAATACAGTTTGTACTACACATGACATTATGCACACTGAGTAATAACTCAAGCTTATTTACATAGCTCGACTGTATGTACTTGAATCAGAGGTCAAGGAAAAAAAAAGATTGAAGGATAAAAAAGAAAATCTTTGTTGAAATACATGAAAAGTATGAAGAAAACCAAAAGGGTTGTCATGAATATATTCACCTATATGAAAATATATATATGTGTATAAATATATAAATACATATATGACCACACAGTCATGCTGCTGAACCTTGAGCCTGCGGGGTCCTCTGTCTCAGAGCCTATCTCCTCCATGCCCGTGGGAAGGACAGCCGCCTGGAAGAACGGGAGAAAAAAAAGAAATTGCCACCGCAGCTTTCATGCCATCATCACTCCACCTCATCCACAACCTTCCCTCTCCTCCCTCCCTCCTCCCCTCCCTCCCCTCCCTCCCCTCCCTCTCCTCCCTCCCCTCCCTCCCCTCCTCTCCTCCCTCCCCTCCCTCCCCTCCCTCCCCTCCCTCCCCTCCCTCTCCTCCCTCCCCTCCCTCCCCTCCCTCCCGCGCCACAAACCTATTACCTAACCCTGGTGCTATTTGGCTTCTGTTCAGCACATTTATGCAAGGAGGGTAAAACTATTTAATTTGGTCTGTGATGAAACATTGTTTGACAAATGGACAGGATGGACAACAGACATACAGACATTCAATCATTTCATTCGGGCCGAAATAAATTATTAGACGGACTTATTACAGGCCTGCAACAGCCAAAGATACAGTTTTCTTTTCTTTTTTTTGGTCAGAGGATTTACATTTAGGGCATTTAGCAAACGCTTTTATCCAAAGCGACTTACCAAGTACATTTGTCAGAAGAAAGAGAAACAACAATATATCGCTGTCGGTACAGTAAGGCTGTTCATAGAAGAGCATTTGATTTATTGATTGCTGTCAGGATGTAAAGACAATGACTGAATATGAATATGAAATATATATTGCCCATACCCTAGCTTTAAAGAGTTCCTTTTTTTTGTTTATCATGAAAACATACTTCTTTTGTCCACCCGCCACAGATTGTCCATAAATGGAAACTGAGTAATAAAGTAACAACTGCAATCACTACTTAATCAAACAAGAAGGCACCTGACCTTTACCAGACTCGAAAAAAAATAGATTGTGGTGTCAATATGGCTGTTAAAGCTGTTGTTAACGCTGCCTAGGTTGGATTCAAGCAGCCTCACAATGATGTTTACATTGACTAAATCTCATGGAAATATAAAATTGATTTACAGCTATGTGTCAGTAGCTATAAACATGTCAACAGCAAAAGGTATCAACAGATGTCTACATTCTGAACAAGTGAGACACTCAGTGTCACATGGACAACTTCGGAAACACAAGTTAGCAGCAGACTTAAAATGTAACATCATGATCCCACTGTGTCTCAGCATGGGCATTGTTAGGCCTGGGCGTTCTATTTTTGCACTACTCTGCATGAACTGTATTTGAAAATTGTGTGTGTGTTTGTGTGAGAGAATGTGTGAAAGAATATTTAATATTCCAATAAACTAATGTTAACGTAAATACATTTAACAGTTTTTCTCTAGACTGATACTGTAGCAGGTCAAAACATGTTAATGCTAGGAGTTGTGAAGTATTCTGCGTCTACTAATTGCTTATTCTAATTACTCACAACTACTCATATTTTTTTAATCACAAATCGTAATTAATCTGGAAAGTAAACAACTTGTTTATAAAGCTTGTTTATAAAAGAAATCCCCTGTGTCTCAGTGTAAGCCTTCCCCCTCTCTTGATAGTCTAGTGGCTAGACAATAAGAGCCTTTATGGACAAAAAAAGAGCAGAATTCCGGATAGAAGAGCAGAAAAAAAGCCAGATTTCAAATCTGGGCTTCGATATTCCCCTGCAGTGTTTTCTATATTCACTAATCTCTCATTGACAGCCAGAGGAGTAAAAACTGTGGCGTTCTCACCTTCCTGGCGGGAGCAACGTGTCCTCAGGGAAACTCATGGGGGTCCGGAGATCGCCCAACACGCAGACTCTTTCCTGGGGGAGGGAGGAAACACCGGAGCTGGATGAAAACACTGGGGTCTGAAGGCTCAAACTGCACAAACTCAGTAGACGCAGGCTCACGCTGCCTCTCTCTCGCTCGCTCGCTTGCTCTCTATCTCTCTCTCTCTCTCTCACTCTCTTGCTCTCTCTTGGTCTCTCTCTCTCTCTTTCTCTTTCTCTCTCTCGCTCTCTCTTTCTCTCTCACTCCCACAAAATGCATTTGTGCCAAGTAATGTGAAGTAGATCTGCTTGAATGACAGAGAGAGAGAGAGAAAGAGAGAGAGAGAGAGAAAGAGAGAGTAAAACAGGAGTCAACATAACACTGACAAGCTGTGAGTGTCACTGATGATTCCACTCCTCCAGGGCTCCATCAAGCCTTCCTGTGCCTCTATAAGCATCGTCCAGCTGTACTTTAGGATAAGAGGATACAATCATCCCATGTCACAGATCTCTTCATGTATTCCATTATTTTGCCCCTTGAATCAGTATTTTATGGTTGTAAGATTGTTTCTTTCCCCATCACATTATTGTAATTGCATATTGCTGTTTACAACAGGTTTCTAGTAACACAATCTTGTTGGTGTGATGATTTACTGAACTCTGAAAAGATGATCATAACAAAATATAAAACATTAGAGTATCCAATACATCATTTATATTGAATGTCTGCCAATTGCATGAAGCCAGATATAGTTTTCACAATTCACTGTTTTTAATGTAAATGAGGGTGTGCAGTTCGTACACAAGTCTCTGTGTGAGTTCTAAAATGAACTGCGTAACACTGGTGAATGGAGGCACTGCGTTGAGTTACTCTTAACTCGTTGCTTCAAAGGAATTTGTCCTTAAAAGAACATTGAAATAGTTTCTTTCATAGGACATTAGACTCAGTCAGTTCTACTTTGGAAGCTTAGGGGCACTGGAATGTAAGTTTGTGCCTACATTCCGTCGTCGTCCGTTTGAGATTGTAACTGAAAGTAAGCTAGGCCTATGTAACCAACCGACAATCTAGCAAGGTACAGCGCTATGATTTGCACTGTGACTGAAACAATAAGTAGCCCATAGCACTATAACTTTCACATTAAGGGTGTTGAGGAGGGATTTTGTTGTTTTATTTAATGATGATTAAACATTTTTAAAGTTAAAATACAATGGTAGTATTCTGTGATGCTTGAATAAAAAATAATATGGTCTTCTCCATGATCTACCACAATAAAAAACACAAATAATTTATATTCTCAATTGAGAGTGAAAAGGTTTTTCCTGAAGCTTCCTGAATTGTTGTCAGCATATTCACAAGGAAACATTCTGTCATGGCCATGCAGATGTCCATCATTGAACAGTGATTTGTGCCAGTGCTGAAAATCCCTTATGGAGGGTGAATCCCAGTCTGTAAACACTGAATAATGTTCCAGTTGCATATGGATAGCAGGCTGCCCATTAAGCCCACAGCACTGTAAGCCTTTGTCAACTATCTCAGGCTTGTATATTGATTTCTGTAATGGTTCCAGAGGGACGACTCTTTAAATGAAGTGGTCTTTAGTACAGGGCAAAAGTCAATAACCTACGATTTAATGCGAAGTCCTGAAGGGTGAGGTGTATGCGCAGCCTTAACGCTATTGAAGGAGTGTTGCACTGCAGAAAGCTGCTTAACAAATTCTTAATGTGACTGCGTGGGATGTGCACACAGGATATTGTGTGGCAAGAATGTTAACTGCATGATGCCACATGCAGTTTGCTGTTTTAAGCAAACTAGCAAAGATGTCTTGAACAGAATGGCTTCTTCCTGCGACCCGCCCTTGTGCGCTCTAGCGATCAAGTGTTCTTGCATTTCTGTTACTCCTGGTCATCATTACCTGCTGCTTGCCTTCTTCTTTGGAGTGAAGAAGAGACTTGATAAAGTGTTTTTTATATGTTATCCTCTTGTTTTGGGGTTCATGAAAACACAAGCTCACTTCATGGATGAATCTGCTGGGATGTTATGTTAAGTTTAGGAGAATATTCTGTCCCAGTCCACTTGAAAATGTTATTGTATGAACACTTAGCTTTGATGTGTTTTCTTATAAAGTACAAGGTCTAGTTGATAACATCTAGCATACAGTAATGTGCTGAGATTGAAAAGTTCCTTTCATTCCAGATAATAACATTAGAGCCTTTTGCTTTTGATACTATTTTAAACAAATGGATCCTTTGGTTGCGGTCTCTCTTGGATGCCCTCTATCTATGTGCCACATGTTCCCATCTTGATGTTGTGGACACTACCTTCTGTCTGGATTCATACAAATAGCAGAGCCATAAATTGAATTCTGCCTCAAGAACCAAATCTATTCGACACACCAAATGTCCTCAGTGTCCGTCTTGCTCTTAGGAGACCTTCAAGATGGTTGTGTAGTAGTCTGGCTCAATGATCAGTGACTGCATGAGGTGATGAGAGGAATACAAATTGATGGATTCAATGTTAAAAATGTTATGTTTCATAGAAAGCCAATGTCATATGACTTTGAGGATTTGAGATACAAGTGTTCTGAAGGTTATACCATGTGACAAAATGCCCCTAGAAATAGTATAGATCGGTCCCTGGCTCTGTGTGTGTGTATGTGTGAGAGAGAGACAGAGAGAGAGAGAGAGAGAGAGAGAAGGAGTGTGTGTGTGTGTAAGAGAGAGAGAGGAGTATGTGTGTGAGAGAGAGAGAGAGAGAGCGAGAGAAGGAGTGTGTGTGTGTATGTGTGAGAGAGAGACAGAGAGAGAGAGATGAGTGTGTGTGTGAGAGAGAGAGAGAGCGAGAGGAGTGTGTGTGTGTATGTGTGTATGTGGGCATTGTTACTATTACCCATATGGTTAATAGTAACATGGAAACCAAAACATACAACAACAACCTAAATCTGCAATTTTAACGCTTGTTTGTCTGATAGATGAACATTAGGAAGTAGGAGATGGGTATTAAAAGGTCACCAATAGCTCATCTTAGGGTCTGGTGAGGGCAGATCTCAACACACAGCAAATACATCACGGCCACAAGAAGAGATGAAGGACAGAAAGAGAAGAAGAGGAGGACGGGAGAAGGAGAATGAGAGAACGTGACCAAGAGACAGAGGGTTGCAGAGAAAATTGCTGGATTGGTCTCTGTCCATCCATCATTATGCCCCTCTGATCTCAGTGGAGATGCCAATTTTTAGTGTCCTCTGGCAAGCGAGCCTTTATCCCATAAAAATAAGTCACTTGGACGGACAGTCTCTATCGTACTTCTCATGTAAATTGCTTCAGACATACTCAACCATGAGTCCTCCTCAGTCCGAAGTGACAACTCAAGTGCTTCTCTACTGCCCTCTAGTGGTTTATTGCTACATGACGGTGCTTCAGGATGGAATAATAGCTCCTAATACGATTCTTATAATGTGAGTTTAACAGCCATGGATTCTGATATTTGTGTTTATTAAGAAACCAGTAGGAATATTCGATTTATTCGATTTCCAGTATTGCCATTCTATATTGAGATTTGTTTATTTTGTTTTCAACAAAATTACAGATACAAGTAGACACTGTAGGCCCTATACAAGAATTGATACAGTATAAAAAAAACATGTTGATTATCTTGGATACCTATATTCTAGACAAATACTACACACTTTAAAAAATATAAAAGACATACATGTAAACAATTTGCCTCACAAAACCCAGTTAAACAGTCATTTCAATATTCCCCAAAATGACATAGTTTGGTTATTTTCCAAGCCACCAGGGCTCCTGATATTAGGGACCCATCATAGCAGCACATTGATTACCCAATACAACATTCAGCTTCTTAGACAAATGGTGGTGTTGTGGAAATGAAACAAATACAGTTTACAGCATTATAACATTTTATATATCATATTGATATTAATAATCAAGAAATAAGAAAAAACAAACCATGTTTCAGTGCTGGTTCCTAACCCTTATGTACAGTACAGAGCATAAAATAAAATGTCCATGAACATTCTGCAACCCTTTTCTGTTAGTTTTCTTTTGGAATTGTGAATGTGTAGTTGTGAAACTCTTCGCCTAAATCAAGGTAAATGTGTCTCCTCTTGCCTGTGCCGGATCGACAGTCTGTTGTGTGGTCTCCACCTTTGCGCTGCAATTTCTTACTTCGCCTCTTAGGTCAGAGAGCTGCTGGGCGTGGCTGAAGAGGGTGCCATTGAGCTGAGTGAAAAGCCCATCCGTCTGTCTCTCCAGCTCCTCCCTGATCCTCTCCAGGTCCTCCGCCACGTGATTCAACCCTTTGCACTGGTCCTCCACACTGGCCACGCGCCCCTCCACCTCGGTCACCTCCTTCCTCACACCCAGTGCAGTACTGCGGCAGCCCTGCAGCTCCCCTGACAGCCTCCTTTTCATCTCCTGCAACTCGCCCTTCAGCCGGGTCAGCCGGCGATCCCCTGACCCCAGCATGGATGCCTGGCGTCCCACCAGCTGCACCATGCCCTTCATCTGCTGGGCCAGGCGCTCCTCTCTCTCGTGCCACGTGCTGTTGGCTCGGTCCACCTGGTGGACCACCGTCCCGACGGAGCCCTGAAGGGCACTCAGGGTGTGGTTGACGGAGCGGATGTTGAACTTGAGGAACGTCAGCTCCCCCTGAACAGAGGAACCTCCCGCCGCCGCCTCCTGCTGCTCCCTGAGGGCCAGCTGCTTCAGGAGGCTCTCCAGCGTGGTGTTGAGGCTGTTGAGACGGCCCGCCTGAAGAGTCAACATCCCCTTGATGCCCTCCTCTTGGTCCAGATCTGAAGTGTTTGTTACAGCCCCGTCTCCTTGGATGACAGAAGAGTTGGGGGAAGAGGAGCAGGAAGAGGTGCAGCGAACTTCTAGACTGCTCAGATGTTTTTGGACTCGGTCCACGTCCATCTCCAGCCTTATGCGGAGGGACTCCAGCTCCGTCTCCAGGTTGGGTACAGCGTGGCCCTCCAGCAGGGCAGGGGCCGTGGCGTTGCCCAGCTCTTCTACAGCAATCAGCAGTCGGCCCTCGAGAGCCTTAAGCTGCCCCTCCATTTTGGCCTCCAGCCTCTGTTCTACGTCACTACTGTTAGGGCCGCTGTCCCTCCCTGCCAGCTCTCCAAGTGTTGCCATCCCTGTCAAATTGAGCTTGGTCTCCACATACCCTAGCCTCCCCTCCAGCATGCCCTCTATGTGATCCCTATGTCCTCCCAGTGCCACCCTCAGGTGGACCTGGGACTGGTTGAGTCCTGCCACTGACATCTCCAGCTGCTTCATTCTGTCAATCAGACTGGGCATTCTACCACAGCAGCTCTCTGTCGACTCCAGTCCATGGACTAGAGTCTGCAGGTTGACCATCTCTCTCTTCAAATTGCTGGCACTGTCCTCCAGGGTCTGTTGCATCTGCTCCTGTTGTTCCCCGTGCTCCCGCTGACACTGACGCCTCACCTCCCCAGCCTTCTCCTCGCAGCGACCCTCTGCCCCCGTCACTCGCCTCTCAAACCCGTCTAGGATCTCAGCTCGGGCACCGCTCAGTTTGACATCCACCAGTATCTCTGCAGCCTTCTGGCCAACAGAGCCAGACTGGTCCCCTGACAGTGTTTTCAGGACTCCATCGTGACTTATCACAGTTGTCCTCAGTTCCATAAGCTCTGCTGTTTTGGCTTGGAGATCTGCCCTCATCTCCTCGATCTTCCCATTCAGGTCCCCGGTGGGTGGGAAGACATGCCTTCCATCCACCCCGTCTAGCACAGGGTCTCCGCCAGGGATGTCCCCGAACCCTACAGCCAAATGACTGGAGGCCAGGGATGGGGCCGACACAGGACTGGGACCAGCGGAGAGCAGAGCGGAGAGCATCCTGTTGGCGTCTTCTCTCAGTGAGGCACGCAAGCCGTCCTCCAGTCCATTCACGGTTCCCCTCAGAGTCTCCAGACCCTGGCTTAACCGCCGAATGTCGTCCTCCATCTGATCCAGACGCTCACCTGCCTCACTGTTTAGTCCTTGGCCTGATATGACAGATGAGATTGAGAACAGAAGGTTATTTGAAATTCTATTTCTGATACAATAAATAGAATATCAATACATTCATATTTCCAATTCATATCAAGAATAAAGAAAACAGTGACTTTTAGATTTGAGCTTAAAAGTTCCTTGTCATTCTTTGTAACATAATTTACCTTCCATCTTACCTTCAACCTCTAGGCCTTCATGATTAGGAGCAGTTTCCACTGAAAGATGTTGTTCCGGTGCATGGCCATGCTGGTCCTCATGTCCATTCTGGTCCTCATGTCCATGCTGGTCCTCATGTCCATGCTGGTCCTCATGTCCATGCTGGTCCTCATGTCCATGCTGGTCCTCATGTCCATTCTGGTCCTCGTGTCCATGCTGGTCCTCATGTCCATGCTGGTCCTCATGTCCATGCTGGTCCTCGTGTCCATGTCCATGTCCATGTCCTAGCTCTGTTTCTGGCTGTGGCTCATGCTCGGCTTGATGTGGATCCTGGTGGTCCGGCATCGCCTCAGGTCCAGAGGGATATGCTTCAAAGGAGGTCTCGGGGTAAGAGGGGGCCATTGGAGAATCAAAGTGACGCATGGGGTAAGGGTGAACACCGCCAGTAGGAGGCCCTTTCAGTTGACTCCATGGGTTGGCTTTCATGGGGGGACCCTTGAACACTGGACCCTTGAACATCGGACCCTTGAACATGGGACCTTTGTGCTGAGGGCCCTTGAACTGAGGCCCCTTAAATGGTGGGCCCTTAAATGGTGGGCCCTTGAAAGGTGGGCCCTTGAAGGGTGGCATCATTCTCACAGGGTGATGATAAGCCGCCTCCATGCATCCATAGCCAGAGAAGCCGGGACAGCAACGCCACTCCAGCTCCGTCACCGTCTTATGAGCCACTTTAAAGATCGGTTTGTACATCAGACGATACCTAATGGATTTAAAATATCATAAATAAGAGACATCTCTAAAGACCATATGTTTTCAGAGATGGAATATGTATGTACACAAAACAAAACTCAAAAACACAAAACTCAGTCGTTACTATTATAAAAACATTCAGTTGGTTGCACTTACAGGAGAGCAGGACATTTCTTCCCCCAGGAACAGTTGTTGTACTCAGCCTTTACATACGGGGCCGCCCCCTCTTGCATGGTGAAGGAAACTGTCTTCTCAACCACATAGGCACAGTGGTTCCTTCAACAGAAGAATAAAGAAAGAACGTGAAGAACAAAACAGCGCTCCCATTTTTGGAGTGTCATGAAATAATAACCCTTTTCAGCTGCGATCAAGGAATGATGACTAAGGAGAACGAGAGAGAGAAAAGGAGAGCGAGAGAACACTTACTTATGTCTGCTGGTGGGTTTTCCAGGATCATGATGTTGAGCGTGTCCTGCCTTGTAATGGTTATACTGGGGTGGACTGTAGAACTTGGCTCCAACCAGTGAAACAAAAAGCATTAGGGCAACCCATGGAGATGCGTGTCTCACGTGCTTCATGGTGCAGCGACTTGTTGCAAGTAAAACTTGGAAAATCAAAAGGTCAGATTAAAAGACAAAGGCAAAAATGTTGTTTTCCACTACAGCCAAGTTTGCAAAAAATAAACACAAATCCAAAAATGATGTGAAAAAGAAAACGGCTCAATCCTGAAATGAATGGAAAAACGAAATAATAGAAACAAAATGCAGTACAACCGTAAGGCTATGAGTAACCTTCAGGAGTGCGGTTAAAACAGAGTGCCAACCTATAAATGTTGACCCTGAAGCAGGCTTGGGTGTGGTGGACTCTTCCGGAGGGACAACAGTCCACTGTGAGGTTTTGGGGGACTGCTAAAGCCACTAAAAGGGTCTTAATGGCACATCCCCTCCCACGCCTCTTTACCCCTTCAGAGTCGCACCAAGGTGAGACTAAAGTGGTACTAAGAGAGAGGGTAGAGCCCCCCTTCTTACTGCTACATTTCATTTTCTAACGTTATGTAGAAATACACACGCTATCGTTTGACAGCTCACTCCTCCATGTAGCACAGAGGCTACTGTGGAGGGAAGGTTCCTATGACAACTTTTCCTCCCTGACATCATGGCAAAAGGAAAGAAAACTAAAATAGTTCAGTTCTTTAGGACGAGTCTTGTCGAGCACTGCTCATTTCTCCTGAGCATTTAGAAGTCTGATGAAACTTTTAAGTTGCTAACTTATTAGTGCAGGGCTAAGGGCTTCATAAGGCGTTGCTCGGCACTTACATTGTCACTAGTGTTAGTCTCGGTACTGCAGCAGTAAGCAGCTTAATGTCCCACTCGTCTTGCTCTTCATGTTTAATGTGGAGCTAAGCATTACACATGTCTTTCCCAGGGCCTGTCACTTTTATGTTTGAAGTAGCCATCCTGGGATCAGGGAAGTATTAGCCAAAACAATGTAACATGAGGCATATGATTTTTGCTTGAATAAAATAAACAATAAGCTAATAATGTTATTGTAATTTCTGAGATCCTGTGCTGTTGTGATGTTAGAGTTTCCAAGCTGCTCCAATATCCGTTTACACATATTGGGGTCTTTGACTTCACACATACACACAGAGTCAACCTTTCACTAAAACTAGCAGCAAACCACCAGGAACTGGGACAAATAAACACAAATGCCCTCTGTTAAAAAAACACATGCACTCAAACACACTTGTGCGCACACACACATATGCACACACACACACACACACACACACACACACACACACACATATACACATGCACACACACACACACACACACACACAAGCAAAAACACATAGGGACTTGACTCACAAAGCCGAACAAACTACTCATACATAACAAAGTGGTCTTGCATTTTCCATTGTGTGTTTCATAGAAATAACTTCAAAAATGAATTAATGGGGCCACATAAAACCATGTATAAAGACTCTATCCATTAATCGACTCTTTAAGTTCTGCTCTGAAGTTTGAAAATGCATAGCATATATTGAAGTCATTGCATTTATTCTATAACCCTTTGTACCTTTAGCTTTGTCCTTCGTAGAGCCAATAATAGTTTCCTTTTTAAAGAAGTCTCAAAGATGCATTTTGTAACTTTTCTGTCATCTGGCGCATCAGTTTAGATGTAAAATGCTGTACTAGTAAAATATTGACCAGACAATGCACCACAAGACTTTGTGGCACAGCCTGTGGTGTGACTTTCTTCATAACACAAAACAGCTTTTTTGTGGTTTTCTTTAAGTGTTTTCCTTCTTCGCAAGGACCACTCTTCATTCCAGAACTCAAGACATAATTTATTACCAAGTTCATGTTAGCCTGGTTTCTACTACCACAGGGACAACATTGTATGCATTATTTCAGAAGGATCTGTTGATTGGCTGTTGTTAACAGCTCATTTCCTGTTTCCTGTTTGTACAAGGACACACCTTTTTTACCTGCATACTCCCTTTTTCTATTGAAACTACAACAAAAGTGTATGTGTGTGAACACTGTTAAGGGTAGGTGTGTACGTATATGTGTATGTGTCTGGGATATGTGTATGTGTCTGGGAGGGGATTCATTCATATTTTCCCACCAGCATACTTGTATTATGTATTCCCCAAAGCTTTAAAATGTCAAAGGGTTGTTAACAAAACTCTCTATTTTATGATTGGAAACATTGCAGACCACATAGGACGCAACAATTGCGCCTTTATTCTGAAAGGGACTGGCAACCCCACCCAAAGTGTTCACCGGTGACATCACAATGTAACAGCTGTTCAGCGTCCACACACCTGCCAATCAAATGCTTGCATCACACTTCAACTGTTCATAAACCCCACTCACCACCCACATTAGAGATAGTGTGAGGCTAAAATGGCACGTGGAAAAGAAAATATCTTTAGAAAGAAAATGGATAGGTAAACAATGTGAAACCATGATTGCTGTTGTGTCTGTTTGGCATCTGATGTGAAATTGGACTAGCATGTGCATGTACACCCCTTTCTTATAACCTTGGTGTGGCAGTCTCTACACCCATGCCATATGGGAAATGTCACATTATTTAACCATCCTATTTCTGCCGTGTTTATTTCTAACACCTTCGTTCTACATTCTGAGTCTTCTTGCAAATGTTTTTAAGTGGGTCTTCTCTTTACTCTACTGTCTGACTCTGTTTTAAACCGTAGCCCCTTTGGCATTGACAATGATTTTCTCACCCGCCATGTTGTTTTGACTATAGTTTAAAGTAGTCAAAGGATGCCATTGTAGACATTCCTTGAAGGTCGACACATTTGTAGAATTTCCCTTAAGGCCTTAAACTCCACCTCTCCTGAAAGTCAAGGTGGAGGAACTTCCAGACATGTAACGTGTAGCATTAGCCTATTCTGAATAGTTCTGTTTTACTGCATTTTGGAGAGAAAAAGGGTAGAACGAAAAACTACACATAAAAGAATATGTGTTACAGTGTCGACTTTAATACTGTCTAGGCCTATACTGTCTAATACTGTCTAGGCCTATACTGTCTAATACTGTCTAGGCCTATACTGTCTAATACTGTCTAGGCCTATACTGTCTAATACTGTCTAGGCCTATACTGTCTAATACTGTCTAGGCCTATACTGTCTAATACTGTCTAGGCCTATACTGTCTAATACTGTCTAGGCCTATACTGTCTAATACTGTCTAGGCCTATACTGTCTAATACTGTCTAGGCCTATACTGTCTCATACTGTCTAGGCCTATACTGTGTAATACTGTCTAGGCCTATACTGTCTAATACTGTCTAGGCCTATACTGTGTAATACTGTCTAGGCCTATACTGTCTAATACTGTCTAGGCCTATACTGTCTAATACTGTCCAGGCCTAATTTAGCATTCAGGAGGAATAACGGGGGACTTCAGTCTTCTGGTAGGTTTTTCAGCCCCGTGTTACACAGGGGCCCGCATCCATTCGTGTACGTTGACCTCCGAGTGAAAAAACAAACCAGACTAATTGGTCTCAGTGCTTGACTAACCAGATCGCCTTTTCTTTTTGCTGAATTATAGTCACGTAAAGATGGTTTAATAAGCATTTGTGCAGAACGCTTTCATTAAACACTCTGGTATGTGTTGTAAATAACCGTTTTGGTCTGTTTACTTAGGCCATCTTGGCTAATTATAATCTAGAGACAATAGTAATTTGACAAAACAAATGTTGGTGGTATGGGCTCATTTGTTGGCCAAACACAACTGCTGAGTTGTCTGGCATGCTTCACATTTGCCAAGCAGGTTTGGTTTGTTTGTGTTAGTTGTTCAGTGTATACATTGGAAGACTTAGAAGCTATTACAAGGTTTCACTGAATCATGCCCACACCCCGTAATATATTATTGTAATTCAAAATGTGTAAATATACTTTTCAAGAGACTGCCACCTTGTGGTCGTTTGTCATGGTATGGTCAACACCATGAAGCATTAGCTGACTGAAGACGCTTGGCCAGTTTTGATAGTAGGAAATATTGTGAAAGAACTGCATACTACAATCTTGCATATGCAAGATGCTATTGAGTACATTTTCATCATATATATAAAGCACACTCATACACACATATAAGGTGTGTGTGTGTGTGTGTGTGTGTGTGTGTGTGTGTGTGTGTGTGTGTGTGTGTGTGTGTGTGTGTGTGTGTGTAGGGGGGGGGGGGGGATTATTCCTCAGTGTAACGTTGAAACA